>JAOSBM010000004.1:3602594-3621167 GCA_027568955.1 Erythroxylum tenue
AGTTTATTTTAAGATGACAAGTGAATTTATATTTTAACTCAGAATTTTAAGATACAAGATTAATTATATTGTTATTATTTGATGAACCATTCATTTGAATACAATTATTTTATTCGACTAAATTAAGTTTATACTATTTACAATTTTGAAAATACATTTTACTTGAATAACTTGTTCAATTCTATTTTATAAGTATATATTAGTTTGATATTAATCTTTATATTTCATAATTATTATTTTTATCTTAAGAAGATGAAAAGTTTATATATAAAAAGACTTATATTTGGCCAAAATTGTAAAGCAATTATTTTTGAATAATTTCAACAACACAAAAATCTTGCTAGGATATATAAATTACTTGTTTTTTATTTATTCTCAATATGAAATTTATTAATTATTTAAAAATGTTCGCAGGAAACAGAGGTGCTTGTTCATAGAGGAATTTATGAGGCAGCAAAGGGTATATATGAGCAGTTCATGCATGAAATAATTGAGCATTTGAATCGATATGGAGAACGTGCAAAGCTTCAATTTACTGGTCATTCTCTTGGCGGCAGTCTCTCTCTTTTAGTCAGCTTGATGCTTCTGAGCAGGAAGGTTGTCAAGCCATCCACTCTTCGTCCCGTTGTCACTTTTGGCTCACCATTTATCTTATGTGGTGCCCAACAGCTTTTGAAAGATTTAGGGTTAGATGAAAGCCATGCTCATAGTGTGATGATGCACAGAGATATAGTCCCAAGAGCTTTCTCCTGCAGCTATCCCAACCATGTTGCGTCATTACTCAAACGTCTAAGTGGCACCTTCCAATCACACCCCTGTCTTAATAAGAATGTGAGTATTATCTTCCATAACTCTTTAGTTGCAATTTAACCATCAGGATCCTATCAAATAAATCCTAATGAGAATAGTAAGTAATTTCACCTTTTTTCCTTTATTTTTATACAGAAACTCTTGTACTCTCCATTTGGTAAATTACTCATACTTCAACCTGATGAGAAATCGTCCCCTCCGCACCCCTTGCTCCCCCGAGGGAATGCACTGTATGCTTTTGGCAAGACTCAATCCGGAGAACACTATGCAAGTGCCCTGAAAGCATTTCTCAACTGTCCTCATCCACTGGAAACTCTCAGTGCTCCAACGGCATATGGTTCAGAAGGTACAATCTTAAGAGACCATGATTCAAGCAATTACCTGAAGGCTGTAAATGGAGTTCTGCGGCAAACACTTGAACGCCATGAAAGAAAGCCAAGGACTGGTCTATGGCCACTGCTCAATTCACCTTCTCCTCACTCATGGGACCATGGTAATCACTTGGAGACCGGCATGCGACCTAAGGAAATAATGAGCGGCGTGTGAAGCACTTGTTATATCTAGTTCTCAAACAAAGTAGGGGAGGAAAAAAAAGCGCGAAATTCGTCGTACAACTCTGCTTGCCCCTATTGATTCATACGTTTGGTGTACAGGCCTTCAATTCCGACCTCCTATATGGTATATAATATATACATATATAGCTGACTGACAACTCAATAAAATGCCCATCATTTCTTTTAGCAAAGAAAATGCAAACCTGTTGAGGTTTTCCACTTTTTCTTTTCCTCTGTTAACTATGCAAATGAGTTAGTTGGAATCAGATCCGAGTCCTTAAGGCCTGAAACCTAAACCTTAGCTTCAACAGGCCTTAACATCTAAACTCTCAACTCGATTAGCTTCCAATACAAGAAGCAGAAGGGGAAGGTAAACTAAAGACTTCTCGACAATCTCTGCATAATTAGACTTGCTAATTGTACATTTAGTTTTGAATACAAACATGTTTAAGGTAAAAGTACATTTAGTTTTGAAGACCAAACATCATCGTTTACCAGCTTCAGCCATCTTTTTCCGGATCTCATGAGCCGCGTTGAAAATGCCCAGAGTAGGTTGATTACACACAAAGCACTTCTTGTTTGTTGAGTGATGCTGAGAACCAAAGAAGAGGATGAAAGATTAGTTTGATTTAAACCGACCGAACTGTAAAGCATGATTAAGAAGACACACACATTTGGATACAAGCATCACTGGCCCTAACCATAAAGTTCATGCATTGATTGATCAAATATCTAAAGTGGCATAAATAGGTTACCTTCAAAGCACAATGCTCGCAGAAGTAGTGCTTGCATTTTGTGACAACAGGATCTTGAAAAGGTTTCCTGCAGATGAAACATGCAAATGGTAATGAATTATCATCGTCATCTTCATCACCACCCTGGCCTATATCTCCCTCGTCTTCCTCGAGAGCCCTCAAGGCGAGATTTCTCTTCCTAACCTTCTCAGCCTCCTCCCATTCTTTCTCCAATTGCCAACCAGATTTATAATCCCCTCGATCATGCATGAATTTACATGAGTCTCCATACCCGCAATAACCAGTTTCTTTGTAGTCCTTGCATATGTCTGGCTGGTAATCAAACCTAGCTGACACCCTAATGTGAGCAGAAGCCCTAAGAGGCCCATGTGCACCACCAGCCTTCTCACTTGATATTGTTTGCTCTCTTCGAAACCCAGCTTTATGATCGGTATACCCGTGAATTCCTTTATACAGTTTTTCGTCACCAGAGCTTTTGCTTTTACCCTTCAACGCCTCTTCTGCTCGTTTAAGAGCCTTTTCACGGATGGCTCGAGCATCTCTAGAAAAATCAGTCTCAGTCTCCAGTATTGCTGTAGCTCTACTATCGTTTTGAACTTGAATTTCCTTTGATGAATCAAATTGAAACATTGGCCTCACAGATTCTTCATTTGATTCAACTGATGCAGTGCTCTTGGAAGATCCGGTCGAAAAATAGAGCTTATTGTCAGATTTCGGGACTTTTTTCTGGTTTTGCGACAAAAAGCTCTCATTTTTTGATTCCTGATCTTCGTCTTCATCTTCCTCAATTGTTCTCTTCCTAATATTTTTGTTCTTTAATGGTTTTCTAAAAAAGTTGCAAACTACATGAAAAAACCAAAACAAAAACCACAGCTTTACTACAAACGAAGGCATAATCGCTTAGAGAAACTTAAATAAGATAAGAATACAAATTGAAAAAGGGTACAAGTACTGAAGCTATCGACAAAGAAAGATATGCACCTTGTTCGGACTGTTGAGCTTCACCTGAATCCGCCATATTCAGGGCAATTAGAACTGAAGAGCAAGACATTAACATGACAATTCAATAAGTTTCCCTAATCACCCGCAAGTCCAGAACAGAGAAAACTAATAATTACTGAAAACCAAGAAAACAACCAAGGCCAGGAGGGAACAAATTTGAAGTCAAGAACCTTACCCAATCAAAGACCGATTGTTAGTGAAGCTGTAGCACATACGAGACGAGACGGCGACAAGAACTATCACCGGTGGCAACAAAACCAACTTAGGGATCGGGGAGGAAAAAGCTCCAGAAATTCATTAGCTGCCAACTACTTCCAGTCTTGGGTCTTCGACTAGTTTCGGGTCTGGCATGCAGTTGCGGACCCAATCGGATTACATCCAAATGGTTGGTTGTTAGGGTTTGTTCTTCAACAATGATGGGACTGGACTGGACTGGGCTGGGCTTTCAAATTGCGTGTTCCCGCAACCTACACAGACCAATAGCATCAGTTACCAATTACTTTTATCTCGAGGCATGGAATTGGAATGTGTATAGAAAGGAACCAGGCTGGTTAGATTTAGGTTAGGTTAGGTTTACTTGGTCCTCATCACAGTATTCGTTTCAACACAATCTTAATTCTATTCAATTGATTTATGTATTAACATTGTCTTCCCAATTCAGATTCCATTCATCGTCATTGTCTCTTCTCAATCCTCTCTGTCTCTTTAGTCTTTCCCCATAAATTCAATTAACAACCATAGAAAAAAAGCTCAAATTTTGCATAAACTTCTATAACCTATATTAGCTTCCATTAATATTATATTAACAATAAAATATAAAAGAACCCCTTCTTCTCTGTGTCAAATTGATTTTAATTTGCCCTACTCCTTCCCTCCCTCCCCCCTTCTTGCATTTGCTATCTGGATTCTGGTCCCCTCATCCCTGTGTTCTTCTCTTCTCGGCCCCCTTTTGATATTGATTCACGGACACTTCGCCATTACGAGATTAAACAGTTTTCCTTAGGGTTTTGATTTTATCTCACACCATTTCTATCTTTTAACTCCATTTTTTTCATACCCTCTAAAACATAATAGGGTTTCCTTCTCTCTCTTGTTGTTGTTCTTCTTTTTCGTTTTTTTATAAATTGGTCAGGGTTTTCCTTTCTCTGTCATTTTGGAGTTAATAGATTTGATTAGTCACAATCTGTGTGTAACAAAAGAACTTGTAGATATTTAGGTATATTGAAGCGCCCCGCCCTGAATTTTGTTGTTGAGGTCTCTGTCTCAAGCGATCCTGGTTTGACCATATCCAGGATTTTGGTTGAAATTACAAAAATTTCCACCTACCCATTTGGTTTAAACGATAGTAAGGAGTTGCGGGGAAGTTTCCTTTTCCTAAAAAAAGGCGCAGATTGAAAGAGAGCAAGAATCCCTGTTTTTATCGCATTTCTTTGTGCTCTTTTAATCATCTGGATGTTTGTATTTCTCTAGAATCTATAAGAGGGTATTGGAGGTGGTGGTGGTTGTTTTGTGGGTTAGTTCTTTTTTTTGGATATTAAAGAAAAAGGAGAAGAAGAGAGGAAGGTGAAAAGGGTGGTTAAGATTGCATGGGCGAGCATGAGAGGTGGGCGGAGGCAAGCAGTGGGCTATTGCCAAATGGGTTATTGCCCGACGAAGCGGCGTCGGTGATCCGAGCCCTGGACGCTGAGCGATGGTCTAAAGCCGAAGAGAGAACAGCGGAGCTCATTGCTTGCATTCAGCCCAATCAGCCTTCTGAAGAGCGCCGGAATGCTGTTGCTCATTACGTCCAACGCCTCATCTCCAAATGCTTTCCATGTGAGGTATGGATTCTCTGTTCTATTACGTTTGCCTTCTGCAATTTTGTTTGTATTCATTGGTGTTGATTATGTTGTTTCTCGGGTTCTTAGGTATATGAACATTTGTAGATAATCGGAATTGGAGTTAACTGTCCGGATGGGATTTGTAAACTAAACTAGTAGAAATTTGATTATTGGTTTTAGGTCTTATAACGTGTTTTATTCCCTTCAGGGGCTATTTTCTAGATGGAAGTGTATTGTTTGTAAGTGTTAGTAATTTTGATTTGAATGTCATTTTTAAATTGGAATACATCAACCATATATGGAAACCAAATGTTGGTTAAAATGTAATATTTTCACAATACTTACTGATTAGTAATTCTTGCTGCATTTGAGCCGTGCCTCAATATTTTCCATTGTTGCAAAACTCTGAGTCTTTATTTCTATTTGGTTATGTATCCTTAATTATGATTGTTATTACATGTCAATGATTGTTGTTATTGCCGTCATTGTCAGGTGTTCACCTTTGGGTCTGTACCACTTAAAACTTACTTGCCAGATGGGGACATAGACTTAACTGCCTTCAGTAAGAACCAAAATTTGAAAGACTCGTGGGCTCATCAAGTTCGTGATATGTTGGAGAATGAGGAGAAGAATGACAATGCAGAATTTCGAGTGAAAGAAGTTCAGTGCATTCAAGCGGAAGTATGTCCCATTTTGCTCCATTGCTATTTAGGCTCTCTCTTAATGATGAACATGTCCATATCTTCTAACCTTGTCGTCTTTATACATAAATGTACTGTTCATTGTTGGCCTGGATTTATGATTTCAGTATTAATGATACAGAGATGCTCAATTGCTTTTCTTTGGAGAGAATGTAACTGTGACAAATGGAGAAGAAAGCTAAAGTAGGATGAATAGGAACTGAGACAAATGGGGAAGAATGCTGAACCATAGGCCTGAATTGTATCATGGAAGAAAATAGTTGACTTTCAAACCATGAGCAGGGCTTGAATTTTCTTTTAAGCCATTAGTTTAACGAGCTCTGTAAACAGTACACGGAAACACACTTGTCATGGAAAAGAGCTTTGTCTCTTACCCTCCAATATGTAGAGTTACAAGGACTTCTTGTGACGTTGTCTTTGTTAGGGCTATAAACTTGGCTTCATGATCAATGCTTTTTTTCCGTATTATTAACTTTAGTTGATTTGTGAAACAAATTTCAGCAAATAACTGTATGTTACCGTGTAGTCTATTATATGTCATTGTTGAAGATTTAGCTTTTCTTATATATATGAACAAAAATACAGGTGAAGATAATAAAGTGTCTTGTGGAGAACATTGTGGTCGATATATCATTTAACCAGCTCGGTGGGCTATGCACCCTTTGTTTTCTTGAGGAGGTTAGTGGGTTGTCAAACAAATAGCATAATGAATTGATTTTTAGAAGAAAAGTCACAATGGTAATACCTTTTGTTTTTCTTTGTCTTTTGTAGGTTGATAATCTCATAAATCAAAATCATTTATTCAAGCGGAGCATTATTTTGATAAAGGCTTGGTGTTATTATGAGAGCCGGATACTGGGTGCTCCCCATGGATTGATCTCCACTTATGCTCTTGAAACCTTAGTTCTTTATATATTTCACGTTTTCAACAATTCCTTTGCAGGACCTCTTGAGGTAGGCTTCATTAGCTTTGCATTCTTTAGTCTAGCCGCATTGTTTTGCAGTCATCTGATATTTCTCCATTTGGGCTATGCATTTCAAGGTCCTTTATCGCTTTCTTGAGTTCTTCAGTAAGTTTGATTGGGACAACTTCTGTGTCAGTCTCTGGGGGCCAGTGCCCATTAGTTCACTTCCAGATGTCACAGGTATCTCATAATTGCCTTAAAGTCATATGTTAACTTCTGGCGGATCCCTTTATTTGGAAGTGCTAGTCAATTTACCCGCGTTATTTTATGACATGTCTTGCAGCGGGGCCTCCTCGAAAGGATGGTGGAGAATTACTACTTAGTAAATTATTTCTTGACGCTTGTAGTGCCGTGTATGCTGTTTACCCTGTTGGTCAAGAAAATCAAGGACAACCTTTCATATCGAAGCACTTCAATGTTATTGATCCATTACGGATAAACAATAACCTTGGACGTAGTGTCAGTAAAGGTATTTGAATAACAATAATCCCCCTTTGCCTTCTGGATGTTTTCATTTCACCTCCACCATGAGATACACACATTCTTGCGTTTGCCACACACAACAAAATGTTATATACAGCATTGAGGTTCCAGACATTTGATGTTGTTAGCTATCCATTTCCTTAGAAAGTATATTTTTATTTTTGTTTCAATTGCTCAGTTGATTTAATTTTCCTTATTGCTGATAATTTTTCTATAAAAATGATCCTATTAAACCATTAATCTTAGCAAAACAGAATAAAACATATCAAAATGTTTAACAAAAGTTGCAATTTTTATTTCCTGCATAAAAAGTTGAACAAGTGGTTATGTTGACTTTAGCACTTCTAGCAGAGTCATTGGCCAGGATTCTATTTTTAATTCTCATTTCATTTTTTATTTTGGCTCGTTACTATTTGCAATTTATGCATTTATTGAATGAACTCTCATGAGACTCATTGCTGCTGGGGTACTATTCTTCATAACTTGCTCCTACCCTATCCACAGTTTGAACTAGTATACTATCACGTTATCTTTGGCTTTGGAAAGATTGCTTGATTTTCTGTTTTGTTTTTATTGGGATTCTGGAAGGACTTTGTGTTGGTTGCGTATGGAATTCGGCCTTGCCTTGTGGTTTTGTTCTATCGTTGGGTTTTGGAACACCTTCTGGTGGTTACAGTGCATATGGATAGGATTATAGCAAGTGGCTTGCTTGAGTAGCTGAAGAGTTAGCCCAATTTTATAGACAGGCAAGGTCTTAATATCTGGAGCGGGTCCATGATTATCAGAATTTGCATATTTTTAGTGCTGACCTCTTCTGTTGATTAAACCATTGCTTTGTTTAGTTCATCATATGGTCTGTGGGCAAATTCTATCATATTCTCCAGTTGACTGGCTGTGTAGGACACGTGATCATAGCTTTCCAATCATTATTGATTGCTACCCTTATAATTGTCTCACTTCATTATATTGTCCTTTCACAGTCCTATATTAAACAGAAAGTGTCGGCTGGGACTAACTTAAAAAATGCTTCTAATTTCAAGAGTAGCATGACTCAACAAATGAATGTATGTGATTTTTTGTCATACTTTTGGATATTTCTCTAATGGTCAAACTCTACTTTCAGCTTGAATTTCTACTTTGCTGTTAATTTAACAACTGGCTTTTTCAGGTAACTTCTTCAGGATACGCAGTGCATTTGCATTTGGGGCGAAAAAGCTGGCGAGGTTACATGATTGCCCAGAAGAAGACCTACATTATGAAGTAAACCAGTTCTTTATGAACACTTGGGACAGGCATGGCAGCGGCCAGCGCCCTGATGCACCAAAGAATGATTTACGGCGCGAGATATTGACAAACCCTGATCATACTAATGGATCTGAGCATTATAGGAATAATTCGAATGCTAAAACCCCTAGCTGTGAAACTCAAGTTGATGCTCATAGTTCACGCAGTGTGTCCTCCCAACATGGTAATTATCCCACTGAGACCGCATCTAGAAGCAGTGAAGTGGCTGCAGTTTCTCGCGGTCAAACAGAAAAGACTTATGTTAACTCAACAAGCACTAGGATATCAGATCAGTCAAGGAGAGAAAGTGATTCCAGTCAGGGTGCTTATGCTGATAAAAGTCAGAAAAGTTCCAAACCAGATAACTTGGGCAATGACCTTCAGGGACGCTACATTTTTGCAAGGACAAGATCTAGTCCTGAACTTACTGATGCATACACTGAAGCTCCTTCTCAAGGAAGACATAACAGAGCCTCAGAAGGTGGAAAGGGCCAGACCTCGTCTACTAGGTTGGATACTAACAGGAGGAAGAAGCCAGAATCTGATAATCTGATTGGTCATTATCTTAGATCTCCAATTGACGATTCTTCAGGAGTTAGGCAAAACCCGTCCCATCAAAATCTTGATGCGACTGCAGGCTCATCAAATAACTACTATGATGATCATGGTTTGGATGCAATGGGTGAGGAAGTTGCTTCCATGATGGGGACACTTATTATGCAGCAGGAAGAGCAAGACCGTGTAAATATGATGGCTTCTTCTGCAGGTCATGGGTTCAATAGTCAGGCTCACATTCCATTGAATTTGGCATCAAGTCATGTGCCCTTTCCACTCCCTCCTTCTGTCCTTGCTTCAATGCGTTATGCTCAGAGAAATTTGGGAGGAATGATACCCACTAATATTCCAATGATGGAGGCTCCCTGGGGGACAAATATGCAATTTCCTGAAGGCTTGGTTCCATCTCCACTAACCCATTATTTTCCTGATGTAGCATTGACCTCGAATCTGGAAGATCCCACTGAACCCAGTAACGAGAATTTTGGTCACATTGAATTGAACACTGTGGAAACTGAACATGATCCCTGGCATGAAAAGGAGAGGGGCTCTCATGTTGGATTTGACCTTGACAATGGAGGATTTGAAACTCATCAATCAGATGAAAAGCAGCAGTCTACATCTAGTTATAATTTTGTCCCTTCCTCCCATATGGGTGCCTATAACAGCTCTGCTAGAGTTCAACAGAAGTTCACCAAAGAATTTCGAACTGCAACAAGAGAAATTGATCCTTTCTCATATCAGGAGAACAAAGGCTCTGAAGTTTACTCTGATGAGAGAATTGATAGTTCAAGGTCTTTCCCAGCTTCACATTCCAGTTCTTTGAGAAGTAAAACATCTTCTGAGAGCTCTTGGGAAGGATCATCTGCAAAGTCGTCGAAGTCAACCAGGGAAAAAAGAGGCAGGAAAACTAGTTCAGTGCCATCTGTGGTATACGGGAAAGGTAAGACTGTAGGTGATCATTTATCTAATCAAACAGATGATGACAACAAAGACTGGAATGTTGTGTCTGCCATGGCTCCTGAGATGACTGAAAGAAACATTGGACCACAATCTACAGCTTTGCGTGTTCTGAGGCATCAAACATCTGGGTTTGATAGTGCTCAGACAAGTGCATCTGAGTCTTTGATACCTATTGCTCCAATGCTTTTAGGTCCTGGTTCACGACAAAGAAACGCAGATAATTCAGGCGTTGTTCCATTTACATTTTATCCAACAGGACCACCGGTCCCATTTGTTACAATGCTTCCTGTATATAACTTCCCAAATGAACAAGGGACTTCTGATGCACCAGGCCAATTTAGTGTCGAAGAGATCCCAGATAACAGTGACTCTGGTCAGAATTTTGAGTCAGCTGAGGGACTTGACCAAGCCGAGGTGTTAAGTTCTGATTCCATGAGGGTAGCTTCTGTTGAGCCGTTAGAGCACAAACCTGACATTCTTAACAGTGATTTTGCTAGCCACTGGCAAAATTTGCAATATGGCCGTTTCTGCCAAAACTCACCGAATCCTACATCACTAATTTATCCTTCTCCTGTTATTGTGCCACCTGCATATTGGCAAGGCCGTTTTCCCTGGGATGGTCCAGGGAGACCTGTGTCAACCAATATGAATCTTTTCACACAGCTTATGAGCTATGGGCCTCGACTAGTTCCTGTTACTCCTCTACAGTCTGTGTCTGGTAGATCTCCTGGTGTTTACCAGCAGTATGTTGAGGAAATGCCACGATATCGTAGTGGGACTGGAACGTACCTGCCAAATCCGGTGAGATAAAACTCCAGCTTAGTAATCTGTCTTTTGCCAAATGTATAAGCTGTATACATGTTCCTAAAGAGATGGAGTCTTGTATTTTCCTTTACATATTTGACATGAACGTGTTCTACATAGTCTTGTTGATATGAAAACATACGACACTTGTTCCAGCAATTTATCTAACACTGTTATGACTATAGTACTGCGCAGTGCCCTTGTAGAAACAAAATTTGCATTTGCATCTTGTGTTACTTCTCTTATTTCAATTATCTGCTTTACATAAGCTTTAGCCTATAAAAGAGTTGTTTGGATATCATCTTAATGCATGCTAATGATCTTCAAATTGCCAGCAACGTTTTCCCTGGATTCTTTACTTCTGCTTGCCAATTTCGGTAACTTTTATTTTGAATGACTTCAGAAGGTATCTGTTCGAGACCGACATTCTACAGGTAACAGAAAGGGAAATTACAACTACGAAAAAAGTGAACACCATGGAGATAGAGAAGCTAATTGGAGCGTCAACTCAAAGTCTCGCTCTACTGGACGCAACCATAATCGCAGCCAAGCTGAGAAGTCGAGTTCAAGAGCAGACCGATTGGCAGCAAGTGAGAACCGAGCTGACAGATCTTGGGGCTCACATAGGCATGGTGCATTCCATTCACATCAATCCCAGAATGGCCCACTTCGGTCAAACTCTACTCAGAGCGGTTCTACTAATGTAGCCTATGGAATGTATCCAATACAATCCATCAATCCTGGTGGTGTGTCAACAAATGGACCTACTATTCCATCTGTTGTTATGCTCTATCCATATGATCATAATTCTGGTTATAGTTCGGCAGCAGACCAACTTGAATTTGGATCCCTTGGACCTTTGGGTTTCCCCGCATCACATTTCAATGAGGCAAACCGGTCAAGTTCAGGCTTTGAAAATCAAAGATTTCACGGCAACGCTGCTCAACGGTCTTCACCAGATCAGCCTTCCTCACCCCACCTCCAGAGGTAGTTACATTGTCTCTCCAAGGCAGCAAATGTAAGATTTACGAACATGCTTGAACCAAATTTGTGGTGTGCTTTAAGATTTACAATAATTAGTTGATTAATCTTGTTGAGAATCCTTGAAATTTATTTGTCAAATTCAACCTGATTCAACCATCAATCTCCAGCGAGTGCTTAATGTTGCGTACAGTGAATTGGACTTCTGTGGTCAAACTTCATTTGTTGGTTTATGTTTCGAGTGGGATTGTCTTGTGATATTTTGATTTATCATCTTAACAGGGGGATTTAATTGTATTGCTGGATCAATGGCCAAGATGAATTATCAGTTGAAGGTTGAGGATTTCCCACCTCTGCCGTTTCCAAATCCTGGAGAGAACAGTGATGGTAGAAACTATAATGAGAGAATCTCCACTTACGAGGGCTTTTCTGTTCTCACCTCATCATACACGGGAAAGAGCGAATTTGATGATTCTGATATGTTCCCATGGAAAGGCAACATGCTCCCTCGTGCTTGTTTGTATACTAGAAATCATAGTATCTGCTCTGCCCAAAAGGATACATGATACATTGGCAGTAAAGGAATGCAGGATTCGTCGATTAGTCTTGTGATAGACTCAACACGTTGTAACACCACTAATGTAGAAGCCCGCAGTTTTAGAATCTAGGGTTTTTATATCATGTTACAGAATTGGTTTAATCTGGATTTTCATACACCTGGGTTTTGGGGATTTTGATTCGTAAGTTCAGGGCATGAGCTCTGCATATGAACCCTTGAAGAAGTAAAAACTGTAGTCATTCAACCACCTCTGCATGGTTGAAAACTATATTTTTAGGTCTACCTTGTTGATATGGAAAGATTTTGTCTAGCCTAATTCAAGGTGTCTTAGAAGTTTGATTAGCCTTATCATATATAGAAGAGTTACATATAGCATTAAAGACTTGCATATTTACCAGAACAATTCAAACTGAACTAAATTTACATTTAAGTTATTTGACTTTCACTACATAATTTCTACATTTCTCTCAAATTAATATCCTATTTGTTAGGTGAAGCTCACACATTAGTTGCTGTATGAATCAAAGTCAAAACCAGTTTGGCCGCCAATAGAGAAATTGAGGAAAGTAAGGCCCTTACAAAAATATGAACTGAAAGGAATACGAAAACAGTGAAAATAGCACATTGACGCGTTTCCCACGCGAAAAATGGTGAGGCATTACCGGGACAATTTCAGAATTTGAAGTTGGGTAGGGCATATCTATCTTGATCTTAAACCAGGAATGTTCCTAAGTCCCATCTTACCAAGGACAAGCTTGGGGATGGCAGGAGGATTATCGAGCCCCATGCTTCGGCTAAACTCATTGGCAAGCTCAACTAACCTATACTTGTCCCTGCCCACGTTCTTATTGGAATTGTAATAACCAAGCCAAGCTTGGTATGCTGCTTCTTTGTTCTTCATCTCTACATTGGATAATGCTCGTTCCACCTGCTTAACACATCAGATATAGTTTCTGAGAATTGTAATTTATCGGCAGTTGAGGTGAAAAAAGCTCAAAATCTGTCTCTAACCTTTTTCTTTGTCTCTGGATCTACTGAAGGCACTGCAGCTTCTGATACTGGCAGATCCCTGATGGTAGATAAGAATAACTCCTCCCAAGGTGCCAGTAGCAATATGCCTTGGCCTTCTTTGCCTCTACGCCCAGTTCTACCAAGTCTATGTATGTATTGTTCTCTATCAGCAGGTAAGCCCAGCTGCATTATAAATACTTTTTCATTAAGAGATCACGTCGAGGACATTTTTCTTCTCAAATTTGAGAACTTTCAGAATAAGAGTTCACTTATGGGACACCTTTTATCTTGGAAATTAACTAGAGAATTGGCAGAGAAATCATGGAAAACTCGAGATGAATGGAGTTGGATTAATATCCAAGTACCTGTATCACAAGGGTCACATCAGGATAATCAACTCCACGAGCAGATACATCAGAAGTCACAAGTATAAGGCCCTTGGATTTTCTGAATTCATCAGAAACCCTGGTCCTATAACTCTGAGGCTTCCTAGAATGTATCTCTCTAACATTTAATTTCAATTCACCGAGAAGATCCGCAACCATTCTTGTTACCATAGCAGTTGTGCAAAATACAAGAACCTGCGCAAACCAAGGGTTAAATTTTAGGCATGTTAACATAAGAGTTAACCTAGGCAGTCTCATAACTAAACAGTTGAGAGAAGTAATAACTCTTTTCAGCCAAATATATAATCTGTGAACCAAGTAAACATAATCCAATATGTTGTAATGGAGCAGTGACATGCTCAATTGCAAAAAAGCATACCTTATAATTAACATCATCAGCAATATGATCCTTCAGAAGAGCATATAATAGGGGAAATTGCTTGTCTAATGGAGCAACCAAAAATGTCTGCTGCACCTGCAATGATCCAACATTGAATATTATATCAACAACTCTGTTGCTTTTTCGAATCAGGATGATATTTGCAACTCTCATCCTCCATGTTATGAATTTTACTACTAATTGCTTGCTAACAGCCAAGGAAGAAAACAATCAGTCTAAACTCTCCTGTACATTAGTGACCAAACCAATAAAACAAAAAGCAAATGACAAAGGATTTTACCTGTGAATGTGTCTCCTCAGATCCCTCTTGAACTGTATTAATGAACTCATGATCTCTCTTCAGAGCAATATGACAGATTTGACGAACCTATATGCCAAACAAACAACTCAAAACAATTTTCACCAACTCAAAATTATCACAATGTAGAGGCAAGTCACACAAGTAAACCTCTTCAGGAACAGTGGCAGAAAAAAGAAGTGTTTGTCTTTGTTTGGGAACAGCAGCAATGATTTTTTCAATGTCTTTCCGGAATCCCATGTCTAGCAAATGGTCAGCCTCATCAAGAATAAGGACCTTCACTCCCATCAGCCTTGTTGCAAATCCTGCAGTATTCTCCATATGATCTCTAAGCCTTCCAGGTGTAGCGACAAGGATCTACAGTATTCAAATATTTGAGAAGTGGATCATTGTAGGGCCCAAGATAGACAACAAATAGAAAGGTTTAACAGTAACACATATTTCCAAATTTTGACACATGAAACATTAAAAATTGGGTAATCCAACATATTTAATTATATACCTGACAAGGATTTGCTTGCATTCTTTTCTGTTCTAGAGCAAGTCTTGTACCACCCATCACCACTTGAACGCCAAAAGAAGGATGATACTTCAATAGAGTGTTTGCTTCTGCAGCAGCTTGACTTGCAAGCTCCCGAGTTGGGCAAATCACCAGTACAATAATAGGGGGACGTTTTTGGTCACGGTCAACAGGAGGAGATTTGACAATAACCTCAATTGATGGGAGCTGAAACAACAAAGAGTATTAGTTAGATTCAGCAGCATTTTCAAATGACTTCATTCATCCAAATCAAAGCAAATCCATAGGATGATTGCAAACATCATCTTACTATTCAAGTACAGTCACTCTCTCTCTCTCTCTCTCTCTCTCTCTAAGAACAAGTAAGGCCTATTAGAACGGTTGTAGAGAAAAGATCTGATAAGTTCAAGTGGCAGTAGTCAAAACGCTATAAGGATAGTGATCTCTTGATGTAGAGATGGAATTCTTCAAACAGGTTTTTCCTGGTCAATGTGCCAGAACCGGTAATGGACAGTAAAAGGATCTTACCAAAAATGCAACAGTTTTTCCAGTTCCTGTTTTAGCCTTGGCCAGAACATCCTTACCTGGAAACAAATCAACAAATTGTGTCATCTTATGTTCAAGTATGCCAACAATGGTAGTAGACTAATAGCAAATCACTACCAAGGAAAGATGCAGTGCACGTTTAGAGATGAATCCTTTTACTAATGATGAAAAATTTTAGGTGAGTTGATCCAGAGGACATAATATTTAAATATTGAACTCCAGAAACCAATTCATCAATTAGTTTTGTGGAAATCCTAACTAAATGAACAAGTCAGTCACAAAGATATCCATAAACAATTCCCTATACCAAAGCAGATCGAAAACAAAAAAATGAAAGGAAAGACAGTCTACTGGAGTAAGCATGCAACAATAGTAATAACTAAATCAGCCCAATTTTTAATAACTCAACCAGACGCTACAACTCTTATCTTGATGGACAAGCTATGATAAACTAACAGAAACTGCATGATAATAGGGAGAAATAAACCTTTGAGTATTACTGGAAGAGTTGCCTCTTGAACCACCGTCATTTTTTCATATCCAGCATCCTTGACGCCTTTTAAGGACAAGGGAGAAATTGCACATTGATCAAATCTGCAGGCATGATAATGTAAGTATGAGATGCACTCAAAACGCTTATATTGGCCATACAGAGTACAGAGAACTAGAGTTTTCTCCTCAATAGCTATCAAAAAACTTATTAAATGTTTAAGCAAAAACTAAATTTGACTTCATGTCTAGGGTACAGCTAACTTTCCCAGTTGCCCCACACACATGAGATTAAACACAGAACAAAGAAGAAACAGAAATGGATAATCAGTCAAAATCTCAAGCTGGGCAAAGAAACTAACAAGCAACAATTCACGGATGAGTAAATTCTTTGAAACCTGCCTAGTTTCACTCAGATAAGAAGACTGTGAATCTCCAGGTGAGCTCGGCCTTTTCACACTCAACCCGAGAGAAGATTTTTCATTTTCCTTCAAAGCACTATCAGCCTCAATATCATTATCCCCATCGTCACTCTCGTCCTCGCTAAGCAAATCCCCAAAGCCCCTCATTGAGGTCTTCCCTTCATCATCATCATCATCATTGTCAACATCACTTTCCTCGTCATCCATATATCCCCTCTTTGCTCTTAATCCACTTCCCACGCTTCTCCCAACCCGCGAATTGTCAATCCCTCTATGTCCTCTCTTCCCACTTTTTAAATTCAAATCTCTGCCACTCTTCCTCCGCGAATTATACCTCTCCCCTTCCTCCTCCTCCTCCTCATCATCATCATTTTCGCCAAATGCACTATCAAATCGCTGACTACCACGAGAACGCCTCGAAAATGAATCAACTTTGCTTCGAATTCTAGTTTTCGAATCCCCAAACTCGTCACTTTCTCTTCTCCTCTTCGTCGTAAACCCTTCCCTTACTCTTTCTCTAACCCTTCCCTTATTCATTTCCCTATCTATACTCTTTTTCTCTCTATTACGAACCATACCCGAGTTCATTTCCCTGTCTATACTCTTTTTCCCTCTATTACGAACCATACCCGAGTCTGACTCATCTTCACTCCCGAGTCGGCCGCGGAACGACTTATTACTCAACCCACTGACCCAGTCGCTGAGCTCGGCCTCGTCCTCAACGAGACTTTTTGAAGCCCTACCTTCGTTCATCTCGCTACGACGACGACCGAACTCAGAGGACGAACCGGGCCTGGGTCGAAATGGGCGGGTTGAGAATCGGCGGACCGCGGGCTGCTGGTTCACATGATATTTGAGTCTGAAAGGAAAGATTCGAGATAAAACCTGTATGTCCCCAGAGGAGTTAAAGGAGGCTCCGAGTTTCATGGGTCGGAGACGGGTAACTGAAAATGATGGGTTCAAAAAATGGAGCTGCGGAAGGAGCTTAATGCGCATGGTAACAGGTTTATTTACCGACTCTTGACGAAGAGTTGCCTGTGGAGTAGAACAAGGGACTAGGGTTTAATGAGAGACGTCTGGTTCCGATAGGGTTTAACTGAGTATGACGGAAAGTAGCATGCGCATCTAAACGCACCGTTTCTCGTCCAACGCAGCGTTTTACACCTACCTAAAAGGACTGCTTTGAATCCGATCTATTTTTTTAAGAATAAAAGTATAAACTTTATAAGAGGCACGTGTGCCTTACCATTGAAATGAATAATCTATCGGATTTAGTTTTGGATTGAATTTTAGTAAAGTTTCGTATTAATATTGGATAATTTTTAATTTTTATAAAATAGTTTTTAAATTTTTTTTAAAATTATAAAATAATTCTTTAATATTGTATTGTATAATTTAAATTTTTTATTTTTTACAAAAATGCTTCTCTTTTTTTTAAATTTCCGGTACCGACTAGTATATAGCTAGTATTCCAAATACTGATGATATTGGTCGATACCGAACAAAACAGGTCGGTATAAGCCAATATTTGAACTTGATATTGAAATATCCTATTTTGTACCATTTTTTGACCGGTACAAGACGGAATTCGTTCCAATGTGCCTTACCCTTAAAAATTTTATAGCAAATTTTTTCAGGACTTTTTCCATTTAAGAAAAACAAAACTAATTGCATTATTTAGTTAGGACAGTACTATTACCACCACTACTACAACAATAATAACACTCAATATAAATTTCATTAATATGCAAAATCTAAATATCTCAAGTTTAAAATTGTTGGCAATAATTTTACTTCAATTGAAATTTTGTAATTTAATGTGATATCAGAATTTATTGATTTAGTTTGATTTAGTTTCTTATGAAACTAACTACCATTTATGCCAACTCAAAATTTTGAATCTTAATTAAACACTTTGATCCATTATTTTATATCTTATTTTTAAATTATATTTGATAGATAAATATATTAAATTTGAATTTAATACTTTCAAAGGTGGCACTTCCTTCATATTTTCCTGATGTTTTCAAAATATCCATAAAGACTCTATTAATTGCTGGATTAAATTCTTGTAATTCCAAAAGTTATGATGTAATTATCTATGTTCTTAGTAAATATTATTTAGTATATTATAATATTTGTATTTTAATATTTTGCAAAAAATAAAATAATTTTTATTGTTACCTCTTTAGTATTATTTTGCATCATAAAATTATTAACATAATACACATTATGCCTTAAATAGGGCATAAAAGTAGTATAGAT
>JAOSBM010000004.1:3651599-3662441 GCA_027568955.1 Erythroxylum tenue
TTACACTTTAAGAGAAGTTTCCCCAATGAATGTTTATTAACAATTGCAATTTTATGTCGAGGATCCATAATAGCATGATAATATCGGTGACCGAAACCAAGGTATTTTTTCCTTTAATTTTCAGATTTAATTATTATTTCAATTTGTGATTTTCCCTTTTATTTTTATTATTGCCGTGACAAAAACACCCCCTCTTTATTTTCGTTATTTGTCCCGTTTGAACTAGCTAACCTTTACCGTTAGAGATTTCTCGTGAGAACGATATCCGCTTACTGCTACTACATTAATTTGTTTTAAAGGAAGTGATTTCTTTTATATTTGGTTGCAGGCGACAGCATCACCACTTGTGAAAATACTCCTCCAAGATACAATTTGCACCTTTTTTGTTCACCATGAAGGTTTCCTTGTTTTGATTTTTCAATTCCATAGCTCCATGTGCAAATACATGTGTCACATTAAAAGGCCACTCTATTTTGATTTGAGCTTTTCGAGAAACAACTTCAATCTCAAATTATAAAATTACATCGCTTATCCCACTTTGAACTCTTTCTTCTTAATATGAGAATCATGCAACTTCTTCCAGTAAATAGTAAAATGAATGGTCACCGCCCTTTCTATCATTTGATCTATGGATGGAAGAGGAAAGTGATCCTTTTAACACTTTGTTGAGTTTGCTACAGTCAATGCATACTCTCCATCCTATAAATGTTCATGTGGAAATCATCTCCCTACTTTCACTCTTCATTATAGTCATTCCTTCTTTCTTTGGTACGTATTGTACCAAGCTGAGTCATTCACTATCTAATATTGGGTATATGATACCTATGTCTAATAGCTTGATTACTTTTTTTTTTAGGGTTTAACCTTCTTTGACGTTCCCTCACCACTCTACTTCCTTCTTCTAGGTTGATCCTATGCATAACTACATTCGGGCTTATATCTCATATGTTGGATATGTGCCATCCCATGGCCTTCATCCTCTTTCTAATAATCTTCACCACCTTACCCTCTTGTTCCCAATGTAGCTGATTGGAAATAATGATGGGTAGATTTTGGCCCTTACCTAGAAAGGTATATCTACGGTGTGTGGGTAAAGGCTTTAACTCTAGAGTTGGTGGCTTTTAGTAGAGGGGTGTAGGTACATTGGATCTCACTAGTATGTCTTGATGGGCTGGAACACCCAACTCCTCCATCTCTCCTTCTTCTTTAGACTCAGCTTCCTTCTCTATCCCAGCTTCCTTAGATTTAACTTCTTCAAAGCATCTCTCCTCTTTCTCTTCATAGGAGACGCAAGATCTTCAGGGGATAATGCCTATGAATAGGAATAACCCATTTCCAAATTTTCTAGAATCTATGGAAGCTACCAACTAGAGAAACAAAAGTGAACTATAAATAAAATCTATAAAGGAAATAGGAAAGTCTTAAAAGAATGTAGTGGTTGTAGACACTCTAACTAAGAAACCAAAACATTTCCACTTAATAGTGGTTAATGGGATAGTCACCCCTATTGGAGTTGTTGTATACAAAATCCAAAAATTAGTCTAATAAATTGATAGGTTTTTTTTTCTAAACAAGAGGCCTTCTTTCCCTTAGGTTCAAATATAGGAACAAAGCAAATAGGGAAACAAGGGTCTAGAAAAAAATTTTGCTAACTGAGGACACATTTCTCTTCAAATTTATAGATGTGGATAACTTGAATATGTTATTGAATCTTGTCCTTGGAACATTAGAGGTCAACCAATGTTTTTTCCGTAAATGGACCCTTGGAATGGAGCTTGACAAAAATGGAATTAAAGTTATACCTTTATGGATCAACTTTTATAACATTCCACTAGAGTGTCAAACTCAAGATGGTCTGAGTTTACTTACAAGTTCAGTGGGCAAACAACAAGTCTTTGACTCACCAACAGCTAGACATGAGCAAACACGCTTTGCCAAAATTTATTTGGAAGTTAAAGTTAAATTCAAGGATGAACTCCCTGATGCACTTCCTATAATGAAACTGAATGAAGTTGGGGAATTGGTAAAAACATAAATCCAACTTATTTACAGCTGGAGAACCCAGCTTGGTGGGAAATTTGTAAACTTATAGGCAAAATGTTCTCCATCGGTGATTATTATGAACTAATGGGAATTACAAAAAAAAAACTAATATCCCAACTAGTAGAAGATAGGATGGAGGTTCTAACAACTAATCAAAATTATCCTTAATAGATTCAATAGGAGGAGTTGAGGTACTAATAACCAAACATGTCAAGGAAGGAGATAATGGAGAAAAAACAAACACAAAAGGGGAATCATGGAAGCTTAGAGAATGATCCAAATAGCAATGAGCATGTTATGAAAGTCCAAGATCAAAAGATTCAAGGACTTAACTTGAATAAGAAGTTAATTGAGCAGTTATCTCTAGCTTCCAATAGGAAAATAGAGTGAAAGAAGGGAAAACCCAAAGGGGGTTGGTAGTACCCAACTCTCTCAACAACATTATATTGTTTTGAAACATAAGGGGTATGAATGAACCCTATAGAAGATGTGTTATTATGGATTTAATTTTAGAGAAAAATCTAATCATTTTGGGATTACTAGAGACTATAATCAAAGCCCTTAAGAATTAAGATTTCATGAAGTTTCTAGGCACCAATTGGCTTTTTTGATCTAATCATGAACATCATTATAATGGTAGAATAATGTCTGCCTATAACAAAAAAAAGTTCAGGTTTTAGTACTAAATATGTCTGAGCAGTTTAACTATTTTGCTTGCAAGATGGAAGGGACAAATAATGCATTTGACATTTCCATCATTTATGCTTCCAACTTTAAATTCCAATAAATTATAGGAGGATCTTTCCATCATACAAAGCTTAATGTCCAGACCTTAGTTATTATTTGGTGACTTTAATCATGTTCTTTATCCTTCTAAGGCTCAAGATGAAAGAGTTAGGTTCACAAATATAGGTAAGGAACTAGAGAATCTAGTAACCAAGCTTAAGTTCTGATCGAGTGTTAGATGTGTGTAAGTTTTAATAAATACCCTTGATAATCCACAAGCATACGGTTCATTTGTATAGTACCTAAGGTGTCGATCCCATGAGGAGGGATAATCTAATCCTAAAATCTAAGGCCAAAATAAATCAAAAAAATTCAAAATTTAATGAAACTAAAATGAGAATTCAATTCAATTCAATCAAATCAAATTAAGAATCAATCACAAAAATATTAATAATTCAGTAATTGCAACACACACCCAAGAACCAAGAATCAACCTAAGGCAATTATCAATTGAGAGAAAGGAGATTTTACCTATCCTTAATGCTAACCTAATTGCTTATCAATTATCCAGATTGTTGGTTCTAAACAATCCTAGGATTGATTAGTCTCTCCCAAGTTATAACCATTAACCCTAAATTATAAACCCTAATCAGATTATGGAAGTTCTAATCTCTCGATTAACAATTTATCCAAAATCATAATTAGTTCTGAAGTTGTCTATTAAGCTATTGGAAACTTATGCAAGATCTCTCTTTGTAAAATTTACCGATTTGATTTAATTCTTATTCTATAAAATCACCTAATTCTCTTTATCCCAATTTAATTATTTTTCATTCGATTCACCCTCTCAGTTTATTATCGAATTATGCACATTTATAACTAAACCACAACAAATTCAATAATACATAAACAATCAAATTTCATTAATTTGAAGACAAAACTCCGAAGGTAAGTTTAAAACGTCTCAACATTCAAAATCATATCATCAAACTGTTATTCCCAGTTCTATACAAAAATAAAAATAGAAAATAAATAGAAAATATGATTTGAACGGATGATGGGAGGTAGCAACGTCGAGAAACCCCTTATCTGGGAAGTATTTCGAGTCAACTTCTTCTCCACTTCTCTTTTCCTTCTTCTCTTTCTCAATCTCTCGATGAATTCTCTCTGGGGTTTCTTCAATGTGGCTGATGTCAAAAGCTTCCTTCTGCCTCTCTGTCTTGTTCTTTAAATATCCTTTGTGTTTTGAGCAGCCCCAGGGTCTTTTCGGGGTCTAAAAGGTTCAAAAAATCCCTCAAAACTTGAAATTTTTTAACGTCTGTGTTTTACCCAGTGCAAACCATGATCATGGGCCACATCTAAGCCTTATGTCATAATCGTGGCATGCAGGCCACGATTGTGGGCCATGTCCTGGCTTCTATCACAATCGTGGCATATGGGTCACGATCGTAGGCCAACTCTGGTGCTACTATCATTATCATGGCTTGTTGTGCCACGATTGTGGGTCGTTGTTTTGGCCCGAATGTCTCTAAAACTTCTCTGTTCTTTGATGTTGACTCTAAAATACTAACAAACACATCAAGGCACTTTAAAAATATAATATTTAAGCTCAAAGACTTGTACTAACCCATAAAAACACTTAAACACTAATAATTAACAAACTAACATAATTCTAACCTAAACACATTCTAAACAATTGAATTAACAATTAAATACATATTAAACTAAACCCTAAAATATGATGCAATTTACACTTATCAGCATCCCCACACTTAAATATTTGCTTGTCCTCAAGCAAACAAAACAACAAACACACAAAAATCAAAAAGCACACAATGCAATAATGAGACAATGGCTTTAACTTCATGAAATAAATTTAACTCTAAACACAATCATTCAAGTTATTTCAAATCATTAACATGCAAAATCTGCATCTAAACGCTCTGGACTAAACTTACATAGTAATCAAAACCCAAATGTCAAGTTACTCATCCTTTTGAATTGTACACACATATTAATAATTATTTGGTCTTTCAAACTTTGTAACTACTCCTAAGTACATTTTCATGAAAAGTTAAGCTATTTACAAGTTCTGTAGGTTTATTAGAAAACACTTTTCCTTTAATATTTTGTAAATATGGACCTAGTCTTTTACTCAGAGGAAAACATTGGTGATGAATGTCGATCCGGTTGCTCGACTAAGTCATATTTTTATTAAACTGCTTGGTTGAAACTTCATTATAGCCTTTTGACGCGGAGGCGCGCATTTGTGATGCATGTCGATCTGGTTACTTAGCTACATCACATTCTTAACTAGCTACTAGCTATATTCATAACCTGAAGGCCAGTGGAGTAGTTATTTATTAAAATTAACCAATACTTTTTTTGTTGCCTACCTTGTTGCTTAAGTACTCGTTTTCATGAGAAAAATACTAGCAGAGCTACTTTAGTCGAAAGAGATAAAATTATGAATGAATGTGACAATTTAGAGCGTGGAAAACTCATACTAAATCCTAATTAACTTGCATATTTAGCCAAAGAACCCAATTCACTAATTTTGCAAGCTAATGACTCTTCATAACCTAATAGACTATGTTCAAAATTAAATCAATTGCAATTCATCTAAGCCATTGACACATTCACACAATTTACAAAATGCAACCTAACAAACTACCATACAATATGCAAAACTCACATTCAAAGCAAAACACAAAACCTTCCCTGGCTCTGACGTTGTTGAGTTCGAGCCATCTCTTTCATTCTTCTAGAGTTCTCCGCAAGTGTATCTGTAATTACCTTAGTGTTTGCGAGGATTGTATCGAGCACTTTCTTCTAGCCCGGTTCATCAGTTTCTTCTTCCTTTTCGAACTCCTCACTAGTTGAGTCCTCTTTTGCCTACTAAGGCGGTGCTGTGCTCGAACTCGCCTGACTAGCCTTAATTTTTACATGAGTCTTTTGGCTGATATCCCAAAGCTTTAAGTTATTAAGGATTTCAGCACACCATAGATGATGGTGATTTAGAAAATTTGGGAGGTGGATGGTTAAACCACTACAGTCCATGCCAGAATACTTAGCAATGGCGAAAACCAAATACCCCATACCCAAATTGTTGCTCCTCTTACGTAGAGTCACAACAATAGCATTCAACACATGTGTGGAGGTGCACACTAGGATGCTATGATCCATGTACCACAATAGAAAAAGTTCCTTTTTTGAGCACTTGTTGGTTTCTGATTTATCAAAAACCAATTGACACATGAATTTGTGCAATAACAAGTGCTCATGGGTTCTTATGATGCTGTTATGGGCATTTTTAGCGTCGAATAGCTCTAACCCAGTGAGCTTATTCCAACAGCGAGATGCACGAAAATCATCGTGCTGCTCAATAATGGAAGACTCGGGAAACCCACAAATATCGCACATGATTTCGATGTTCAACTCATTGTTTCGTTCCCATAAACTAAAGCACATTTCTTTAAGGTTACAAGCTTCATAATGTAGGGAAGTGAAGAATTCTAGAGTGAGCTCCTAGTAGACAGGATATTGGAAGTGTATAAACTTAGCCCACTTAATTCTTTATGTTAAGTTCTTTACCCTATCCAACAGTTCTAGTATATCAAATGTATCAAAATCAAAATATTTTGGGACTACAATTTGTTTAGCATTGAGGGATTGGAAACGAATACCTTCCTCTTCTGTGTAAATCGAGAAGGTTGCTCTGAAGTCCACCACCCTGTTCTTTCGCCCTCTTCCCCCGACTTGGATTTGTCCCGATAATTGATCGCACTTTGTTGACTTCTTAATGTACGACATACTGCCTTGCAAGTAGGTAGAAGTTGGAGGAGACTGGAAGATTGGAATTTGGTTAGAGAGAAGTGAGAGTGTTTGGAGGTTCTAAACTTAGAGAGATAAAGTTAAAATGAAAGTGGGTAAAAAAGTGAAGTAAAACATGAATATATAGGTGAATGGAGGGTAAAATGGTAAAAAATGAAACTACAATTCGGGTGTCCCCTTTTACCCTGCCGCAAGCCACGATTCTGGCCTATTAGGCCATGATCATGACCTGCAATATTTCTTCCAATTTCTGATTTTTTCTTCTTTCGTCCTTCTACACTTCCTGAAATCACTTCTTAACTTTTTGTAGCTCTTTCACCTCTCTTTGCTTACTTCCTCGATCATCTAACTCATGTCGAAGCCTTATGCCTTCCCGATTTTATTTGGAAACGAAATAACCTAACTACAGAATTCAAACTATCTAAAAATCAAAGGAAATAATATCAAAATAATAATCTATGGGTTGCCTCCTACGCAGGGCTTCTTTTAACGTTAGTATCTTGATGCTCTTCTTGTACACAAGGTGGTTCAAATGAATAGTGCAATGGTAGCGCAGTCATCAATCTTACCATTTGCACATAAGCTACCACATCTTGGGTTCCACCTTCCTTCTGCTTCACCTTCCTTCACCTTCTCCTCCACGATTGTTTCTTTCTAAACGCATTCCCAGGGTCCTCAATATCTTCTCATTGTTCTCAAGGTTCGGTATTTTTGATGTTAACTAGAGGTAAAGGAGAACTATTATCTTTCTTTGACATGGTAAAGTTTATTTGGTTCTCTCTGAGCCTCAAAGTTAGTTTACCCTATCAACATCAATTATAAAGCGGGCAGTAGCCAAAAATAGTCATTCAAGGACCATAGGGGTTTTCACATCTTCTCCGATATCCAATATAAAGAAATCTGTGGGAAAGGTAAAAATATCAATCTACACTAGGACATCCTTTATAATCCCCTTCGGCTGGTGAACTGTTATGTATGTCGTCTTCATTAGCATCTTTGTAGGTTCTAACTCTTCTAATCCTAATTTTTGACTAAAAGTATAGGGCATCATATTGATAATCGCTCCCAAATCTATAAATGCCTTGTTTATTTTGACTCCATTGATACTGTAGAGAATGTAAAAATCCCCTGGCTCCTCTTACTTCTATGCTATATTAGGGTTTTCTTCCACTATGCACTCTTTAACCTTCTTCTTGTTTGATTCCTTTAGCGTGAGCCTCGTCTATAGATGTTCTGTTATATCCTTAACCTTGTTTAATTTAACCTCCCTAGAATTCCTCGTCGCCCTACTTGAAATTATCTTCCGCTGAGCTAGAATAAGGTACGAAAATTCAGGTTGAGGTTCCTCGATTGACTCGATTACGAGCTCACTTGGAAGGGATTCCATAATTACTTATCCTTCTCCCTTATCTCCATCTTCTTTTGCATGTTTGAGTTTCTTTTCCTGGATCTGAGTAATGGACATGATTTGTTCCTTTAGATTAGACTCGGTATTACTTAGAAGGGTTCTTGCATTTCGAGTAGAAATTGCCTCTGCTAGTTTACCTACTTGGACCTCCAAATTGTATATTGAAGAGGTGTGGTTCTTAGTAACTTACTCAAATTTTCTTTCAATCCTCCTATATGCATCCTCCATGCCTCCAATTTTATCCAAAATCTTATCCAACTTGGATTCCATTGAGCTCGGTTTGTCTTGTTGGAAACCTGGTTGTCCTTAAGGTCTGAACTATCCTCCAGCATTTTTCGTCCACGAGAAGTTAGGGTGATTCTTTCACCCGAGGTTGTATGTGTTAAAGTAGGGATTATTTCCCTCTCCTCGTCCATATTGAGCTCCCATATCACTAACTTGCTCTGGATTGCTTTCCTTCATCAAGAAACCGTCCACTATATTATGGTCCATCTGTTCACAGAGTTCACACTTAAGTTGCATGACTTTTACCAAAGCTGAGGACGAAGCTTTCATGTTGTTGAGCTGTCATGTTAAGTTGTCAATTTTATCTTGCATCTCCGTCATTTGATCAATAGCCACAATTCTTTTTTGTTCTCAGAAAGTAGTGCTTTGTCTACTTTGTTCATTTTTCCATAGGCAACTATTACTTGCCATCTCCTCTATCAACTCTTCTGTTTCATCTATCGTCTTTCTCATCAGTGATCCTCTTAAAGCTACATTAATTGTGCCTCTCGTATATGGGGTCACTCCATTATAGAATGTTTGCAATAAGAATTCTTTGGGTAGATTATGGTAATGGCATTTTCGTTGCAAATCCTTGCATCTTTCCCACACTTCATAGATTAATTCCTCATCACTTTGCTAGAAGTTGGTAATCTCCTTGATAATCTTCGTGGTCTCAGTAAGGGGAAAATACTTGTCTAAAAAGGCACGAACTAGTTGATCTCAAGTTGCGACATTAGTTGGGTAAGAGAACGAAACTAAGCCTTTGCTCTATCTCTAAGGGTAAAGGGAAAGAGCCTTGGTTGGGTCGGTGATTCTAGGTCCAGGCCCAAGTCCAATAGTCAACGAGCCCAGTCAAAGGAAACAACTCCCATGTACGCATGCAGACCTACGTAAAATCCTAAACCTAATAATCATCCCGTATATAAGGTATTATTTCACCATAATAGAGGTACGAGACTCAACTCCTACTTTTCTCAGCTTTTAGCTACCCTTCTCCCTCACCAGAAAACTAACTTGAGCGTCGGAGGGGCCTTCCGGGAATCAACCCCCGGCGTGCCTTGTTTGTTTTGCAGGTATTCTTCACGTCGAACCAACGGAGATCTTGGATCTAAGCAACAGTATTCAACCCGGACAAAATCCGACTGAACTATTTGGCGCCCACCGTGGGGCCCGGCGTCCGGGCACCACGTCCAGAAACACACAGATCAGTCAGGCGGTAGTAGCCAATCCTGATATCGCCGCCGTCACGGCACTCGCACTACAACAGATGGATTCATAATTACCTGCCGCTTTCCCACCGGCACCTCCGGAGTCCCATACACAATCTTCACACCCGAATGATCATCCACCGATTCAAAACTAGGATCATGAAGAACAAAGCGTAGCCCTAGAGGACAACGCTGACACCGATTCACACCCTAATCTCCAACACCCTCTGAACGCAAATCCGTCTGCACCGTTACAGCCATCCCTCACCCGACGTCAGATAGAGGAAGCGGCTGACCTATTGATTCGCCAAATCCTACAGCCTCAGTCGGAACAACAACGGACTCTCACTCAGAAGGTTAACGTGATGACCGAACACCATTCTGCTGAAGCCCTAGAAAAAATCGCGGATGATCGAATCAACATGATCGCTCGACACAAAGAAGGCAGAACCGATCGTTCAGATAAGGGGCGACAGTTTTGGAGGAAAAATGACAGTCGTAGGAGTACGAATGACCAGCAAGGATAGTTCATGGCAAGAAACGGTGGAAACACCGAACGACAAGATTACCGACCAGCTGGGGCCATTAATATGTTTTTTGGTAGCCCAGCAGAAGGATCCACCATCGAAGGAAGAAAGAGGTGCGCCATGCGGGCAGATAAAGACTTGTTAGCTAAGAGAAGGAAGCAGGGCGAGGGGGTGATATCGTTCGACACATCCGATTTGGACGGTATTAGTTATCTCCATGACGACGCGTTAGTAGTCAATCTGAACATGGAGGGTAGCAAGATAAAAAGGGTGCTGATTGATACGGGTAGCTCGGTCGACCTGTTGTATTACGATGCCTTTAAGCAGATGGAGATACCAGAGGATCGACTACTGCCAAGAGAGGGGCCCATCAAAGGGGTAACTGGAGCGCCAGCCCACCCGTTCGCTCGAGCCTTTCTGAAAGTGAAATTTGGACAAAAGCCATGTTAGATAGAGATGGATGTTGAGTTTCTGATTGTAAAGTTTGTAGGAGCGTACAATGCAATAATCAGACGAGTCACTCAAAGCACCCTTGGAGCAGCGGTCTCCACCTACTACCAAGTAATGAAGTTCCCAACGCCCCATGGAATCAGTGTAGTCAGAGGACAGCAGAGAATCGCCAGGGAATGCTACTTAACGAAAACAAGGACACTAGATGGAGCGGTAGTTTTGACAAACCCCCTCGATGTGAGAACTGACGAAGAAACAGAGAGGATGAATCCTGTAGAAGAAACGCGGCGGGTCATATTAGCTGAAGCAGATCGATCCAAGTTTACCAATTTAGGTTCCGAACTCGAAAAAGACCTAGCTCAAGAAATTACAGATTGCT
>JAOSBM010000004.1:3692024-3707763 GCA_027568955.1 Erythroxylum tenue
ACACATAGTATGTTCTATTGAAATCTGAACCTCTATAATTGGCTGTTGAGAAGGAATGACTTAAGTCCAAAACATGTTACAACACAAAAGATATCAAAGGGAGAACTTACCGCTCTTCCAATTCTTTAAAGCGAACAGATTTCAACTCCAGTTCCTTGAGTTGGGTATTAACCTCTGCATACTGTTTTTCAGTTTCTTGAATTGCTGCTTCAAGCTGTCTCTCTTCCTCCTCAATCTTTATTAGTAGAAACAAATAATCAAATCAATAAGTTAATACCTGATGATATTATGAAGAGGTAATGGACCATGAAACTCTTCTCTATATTCAGCTATATTGTCCATGGTTTCAAGCTATGACCTTATATAGGCAAGATAATATGAACATCGAGAGAGTCGGGTGTCTGTGGCCCAAGTAATTCCACAATAAACATTTTCATTAAATTGAAAACTGGCTGATTCTCTAACCTAGAAAGTTCATTTTGTCTAGATAGAAAAACAGATCAAAATCTAGTTCTCAATATCCCTAACACCCAGTATTTGGGCCCATGGGAGATTTTAATGCTTAATATGTTGAGCATCTGATTGCAAAGGGCTTCATCAACCAAACTAGAACCTTCCTTACATGATTAAAGGAGAATGCATCACACCCAGTAACTAGTAAGCACCTTTAGCTTCTCCTTGAGAAAATCAGCCTCACTAAGCACATCTCTTGACTCTCCCTCCAATCGTCGTAAGCAGGCTTCATATGCATCTGTGTCCCTATTAACATCTTCAACCTCCTTATCAAGTTTATCGGACAACACTTTCATGCATTCAAGGCATAATGGTTGCTCAACCTAAAGTAAAAATTAAATATATAAATCCTGATCCCAATAGTTCAAAAATATTCTTCAACAAAAAGCTGAAAGATCCAGGAACTTAAATTCCAAAGCCACCTTAAGCATAACTTGTATACCTGAGTCTGGGTAGTGGCAATTTCAAATGCACGCTTCAATATCGTAATGGTAGAGTGAAATCCGTTATTGTTAGATTGCAATTGACCATTAGATCCTCCTTCCAGTGATGGTAAATTAGTTCCAACCCCATCCGATGCAGGCTCAGACTTATAAACAACCACAAAGGATTCTTCCATTGTCTTTCCAGATGGCCCTTGATCAGATTGTACAGCTCCACCACGAGGACGAGGTGGAACTCCTGGTGCCGGAGGCCTTTGCTTTGGCAGCACTACAAAGGAATTATCCATACGTGTTGACCCCAGTACACTGTTTGCCCCATGCACTGAAAAACCTCCCTGCATCGCTGCATGGCAATCCAGACAAATTTACATTTAGATTAACACAATCCAGTTCTAACACACCCTCAACACCCCTCCTCCCACGCACAAACACACACATACACACTTAAGTTAAATATATATAACAGCTCCAAATTCCCAAGGCAGAAGAAAAATCATAGAAAGGCAGGGACTACAATATCTACATCTAACATAATGGCGCAATCAGAACAATTAAAAGCATCGTTTTAAACCCAAAACTTTGAGAGATATAAGGTTTTTGCAGAACGTACACCACCTAATAACAAAATGATTTCCACCATAGGTGGAGAGGACAAAAGGCAAAGAGTGAAAGCTCTTGCCCAGACAAAATTAGGACAGACACCAATCCCCAATGACGATACTATATCTACATCAACACATGTTTGCGTATAATAGAGAGGAAATTACGGAATAATCTAGAAACATACTACACCTGAGCTAAGAAGACTCATTGGCCAAAATTGATCTCATAAAATTTACAGAATCGAGTGAGAGGTAATAATACTCCGTGATATTCACAAACAATCGAGTACAGAAACGGCGACCGGCAAGTAATCAAGAAGAAGAAATTGAGCTAACCTGAGCGAGAAGAGGAATCGTTAGAGAACTTGTCGACGTAGGAGTCGACGCCCACGATACAGAGGGAGTGACGGCAGTTCTGGCAAACCCATCGTGGAAGATTCGGATCCACCGGAAAGCTCCGACCCTTATCGCTGCTCATCATATGCCAAATTCTCTTGGCTTGCTTGCTCGCTTCTCTTGAATTACTTATTTACTTGCGCCAATTTCGCATCTTCATTTTTATTTACAATTTAATATATTGAAAAAATTTTAAAACAAGATTCCAATTCCATGGGCCATCCGACTGTAATGACCCGGAACCCATAGACCTTAGCGGACCTTAACGACCCGAACACCCAGGGACCTTAAAGGACCCTAAAGCCCAAATAAGGGACAAGTACAATGAAAAAAGGCAAACCAGACTGTGCTTGTTGGCTTTGGGTCGAGCCATCCCCGAACCCTATTGCCATATTTAGTTTCATTATCTCTTTCATAAATGAGGTATATGAATATTAATAAATATATAAATAAAGATTAAAATAATGTCGTTATCATCATCGTCACATCCAATCGAAAGTCCCGTAATAAAGTAAGGTTTAAAAAAGTCTGATAATACGTAATTTTACTCGGGACTGTTTTCAATAAACCCACATGTAGATGAGACAATAAAAAAATTACGGAATACCGCTATTTGTTATCGTTCTCCTTTCTTTTTCGATATATTTCATTGTTACTATATACCTAGGCGGGTAGAATTGTAAAAAGTAAAAGATAAAGAATATTTGTGAATTTACTCACACTCTGAAATGTTTAAGTTACACGTAGATATTAACCGGTTGTGAACAAATCGGACGGAAACTTTAAACTGCTTCTGAACCATCTACAACTGATCTATCTCCCGCCGGAGGGGGCGAATTCCGACAAACTGGGCAAGTGCCGTTCCTCCGTAGCCACTCGTCGATGCATTCTGCATGGAAACAGTGGTTACATTCAGGTATACATCTTACGGTCTCCTTGCTTTGGTACTCAGACAAGCATATAGCACATTTGGTATCGTTGGGTCTGGGAAGTCGCTTGCTTTCTCCGAGCACTAGCTCTTGATAGGACAGGATGGTGGATTCATCCAGACCAGCCACCATGTTCGTAGGTTGGGGCGATACATCTGAGGTGTTCCACCGTGCGGCGTTGATTCTAGGACGCCTGTCCGTCACGAAAGCGAAGAGAGCTATTACGGCGGCTAATACCACCGATGGAACAGCAATGGACATGCAGATTATCTTGAAAACCTGAAGACTCTTCTTTGATCCGCCTGAAATAGGAATATGTCATTTTTTTAAATACTTAAATGCACATAAACCAATACCTGACATAAGCTTACTAAGACCAAGTGCTAAGGAAACTTCACTCAGGCTTCCTGGTAATTTCTTTCAAAACAAGATCAATCATGTCGCGATCAATCCAACAGATACAATACAATATAAAAATTACAAGTTCGGAATTGTTTAACTCCAACCACCACTAAGATCTCAGCATCTGGGTTGATTAGTTTAGAACTCGACATCCATATTGCAAGTTCAGGAAACCAATTAAGTGATCGATTAAAAAGGTTTTAATGACATTTTTTATATGGATTGAATTTTTAGAAGTAAGGTATTTATATAAATTATTAATTCATAATTAAATAATTTTTTAAACATATTAATGTTAATAAATTCAATATATTTTCAACCGATCACTTTATAAGCATTTAAAATGTCACTTGACCTGAAACTAAAGGGGTTCGAAGACTCTGTTCCGTCATGTATTTCAATCTTGTACCACTTAATTTTGTCTATATATTTATGTGAACTCTATATAAATATCTAAATAAAATTTAATAAAATAAGGTAAGAACTGGTTAACCGAACATATGATCAGTTTCAAGCATGGTTTTGAAAACCGGTGACCAGTAAAGCCATCGGTTCGATGACCGATCCGGTTTTCAAAACATTGGTTTCAAGATAGAGGTATTTTTTTAATGTTTTTGACTTTTGGCTCTATCACAAATGTCACTGATTAACATGGCTGAATGTGATTTGACATTTATAATATAAAAACAAAAAGAAAACATTAATTTCATAGTCCAACGGCTTCTTATCAGTTGAAACACATCTAATTAGATCATCCTCTTATCTAAATCAGTGGTTTTATAATACAATGTCCTTTTTTCAAGTCAATTACACAACTTGGCAAATAATGTATGTTTCGACAAATTCAGAGAAGTTGATTGGAGAAACTTATCTTGGGAGTGACATAGAGATAAGAGTAGTAAAACATAGACAAGGAACAAGAAAACTTACCTGCTTTAGGACTAGAGAAGCATCCAACTGTTTCGGTTTTATTTCCCTGGAACCCACATACCGCATCTTGTGCTTCGCATTCAGCACAGTCAGGCTCATACCATGTTAAATATAGATCGTTATTAAGTTGAGAGGAAAACCCTTCATTGAAATCGACAGGGAAGGAGACAGGAAGCGGCAGAGTAACAATTGTCCGGCACGAGTTAGACTTGGACATGTTGTTGACGAGGCTAATGGAAGAAGTAGCTAAAACCGAGATTGTGGAATTACTAAGGCAATCAATGGTTGTGAAGCGAGACCCTACAAGTGGAGTTGGGCAGCTCAGGAACGTGTAATTCTGAAAAGTGGGAGCAACAAAAGGCGAACCTGAAAGGTTGAAGTTCAGGAGCCTTTTAGCAAGACAATTGTCGGAGTCGTAAAGCTGTATCTCCTGACTAGGATAATTGATGCCACGCACCAGGAACTCTCCAGAGTAAGGAAGTTTCAGGACTGTCATGTTCTGATTGTTGCAGCTCAGGTTGAAACCTGGAAAACCACAATCCTGGCGTTGCTGGCCTTCCAGGCTAAAAGGGAATCGAACAGTAATGTTATCTCCACTACACCTGGAGTTTGGACAAGCTCTTATGGCAAAGACAATTTGTAGAAAGAAAAGCAGAAAGGTTGTCTGATAGATACTCATAGTGTTGAAATCTCGCTGAGTTGCAAAATGCAGGTTTGTTTCCTTCTAAGACTATATCAAACCTTTTGTTTTATGACCTAAGGCGTGAGCAGCAGCCCTTTTTTTTTTTGCTCCAAACATTAACCAATACGTCATGTATTTATGGTCAGAGCTTATGACGAGATCATAAGATAACATGATGTAGTGTTATTATATACGAAAATTAGTTGATCACAAAAACCCTGTCAATCCAAAATAAGGTCAAATTCAGAGTCGTTCAGAATTTTTCCTCAGCTTTAAAAGCTAAAGGAACTAAGTTCCAAGAAACAGTGATCAGTGTTCGTCATAAACTGTTTTCAGGAATAATATCAGAAGTCTATATGTACCTATCTCTTCTCAATCGCTCCCTCATCTTCTGTTAGCTTCCACAATTTTCAAATCAAATAGACTTCAATCACAGTATTTATCGACCTTATCAGAATAGAAACCAATAAGTTCACAACTATTACATAATTAGAACACCCCTCGGTCCGATTTTAGAACAAAGTTAGGCTTGGCTTTGAGAAGTCCGAAACGAACATGTTCAGTTCCAATAATGTAAAGGAATGAAACAAAGTCGACCTATAATTAATTAGATGACTGCAGGCCTCAGCCTCACCTCAATTATCAATCCCTACTCAATTAAAAGCTCCTAAACAGATCACATTTCTCTCCTTTCTTCGGTTTCATTCCACCAGTAATCAAATCATTATTTGAGAAAGAATAGACAAGTGCTTTCAGATATTTACATTTGGAATACAAAATTTTGTAACCCTAATTCATAAACTTCCGACAGTTTGGAGCTTTACATAGGCAGGGGACTTTCAGCTCGTCCCGCTCATCTGGATCAAACAAGTAATCATACCTGTGGACGGTTTAGAAAGTAAATAACATTTCACACGTTGTTAGCTAAGATTAATCAATAGTGGAAGTAAGAAGGTTAGGAGAATAAATATATCTTACGTTAGCTCATCACCAGCAGAGACGTTGGTCTTAGCAATAAGAACTATGCAGCTTTTTGCATCTCCAATACTCATTATCCTTGCATAGCAGTTGGGCATACACTGATGAGGAAAAAGTTGCGTAAGATTACAGGACATGCCAAGAACCATATGAAGAAGTAATAATCCTTCGCTGTCATTTTAAGATTTCAAAGGGCTGTTCCAGCCTCAAAATCATACCAAGTTCTTTGTCACCACAATCTCTTTTTAGATTACAGGACAAAACAGTCTCAAATCCACAGAGTAAGTTGACCACATTAGAGGTTCATTAAGATCGTTTTATGATTTTCACATCACCAAATTGTACTGCAAACCAAAATTAAGAATTTCCTGGAGCCAGTTCAATAGTTGTCCAAGAAAATGCTAAACCTAGACAATTATTCTGATTTCAGGCCCTCCATACAAGTACTCACAGTGATTAGAGTGCTGTGAAAGAATCCAGGGCCAAATAGTAGCCCATGGCTATAGACAGCTCGTGAGAATGGAATATATTATCAGGCTTCCGTAATGTTTTCATCGTCTCATTGTTTCACAAACAGTGTGCAGATTGCCTATCAAAGTTTCTAAAAATGTAGGAGCCATTATAAGTACGTACCGAGTGGTTGATTAACCGTGCTATATTCCCCTTGTTTGTGGCATCAATTACAACTTCTTCACTTATCTTGAAGAACTGCAATGACATTTGATTACATAAGATTTACAAAGTATAGAGCAATATCAAAGCTAGCAATATCCACAAATTTGCAACCAAGTAAGACCTGTCCAAATTTCTGGCATTGGAGCTAGAGATATCATACAACTAAGTCAATTCTAGAAAAAGCAGTTGTCAAGAATGCAGAAGTTCGTTAAGACTGTATATTAGTTTTTAAGCATGCTCAAAACATACGTTTACCAAATTTATTAAGTTATTTGATGGGTCAAACAAGAATGAGAGACAGAAAGGCAGAAAAGGAAAAAAAAGAGAAACCATACTAGGAAAATATTAGAACATTACAAAAGCAGGTGTCTCAATATTTTGTATCAAATGCCATAATCTCATACATAACCAGGACAGTGAAGGTAAAATGGGATTCTGGTGAAGTAAAAGAAGTTCCTAAGGATGCAAATTATTGGGAGCACATTGGCTGGTACATATACCACGCACTTAAAGATGAGTAGCAATGACTCACATAACAATCTTTGCCTTCCACACGGTACTGTGCCTCCCTCAGATCTGCCACACTCCGTCTCACCTGCTCTCCACGATACTCAATGACCTGAATAAAGAGCACATTTGTTAACAATGAAATGGATATACAGGAGGAGGGAAAGAGGTACTAAGTTAGTACAAGTATTAAGGTAACCAATTTTCAAGAAGTCCTCACATGTCACTGGGGATATTGATTGCCAAAATGAACAAAACATGTTTAACTGAAAATTAAAGCCAAGTACCATTTCTCCCTCTTGAATGTTTCTGCGAGCAAAGAGGCCCCACCCATGTATGCCAGATTTACCAAAGCAAACCCGGAGTTTTTCAGTTTTCTGAAAACAGAAACACTTCATTTATTAAAATTACATCGAGTGGGAAAAAGTAACCAAGTCATCTGCAGAATGGATGTTCACCTGTAAATGGGAAAGTCGATGCTTAAATGAAGAGAAAACTGCAGAATCTTCCATTTCCTGCTGTTAAACAACACATGCTGATCTGTTATGTCCAACAACCAAAAGAACTGTAGTACTTTTCCTTCTCACTTTTGAAGAAATACTCTCTAGCTCCAGGCACTAAAAATTAAAACTTGACAGAATAATGAAAACAAGAACATACCTTATAGGTGTTCAAGGTATCTATAGCATTTAAAGAATGATGTCTGGGACCCATCAATCGGTGGCATATTGGGATCATCTCAACCATCTGGATATATGAGGAAATAATAAGATGACAGGCATTTCAATGATCATAAAATACCATCAGGAAGCAAAGCAGAAGAGCCTTGGACTGGGTCAAAGCTAAAATGCCATGTCTTGAGTAGCATGAAATCATGGGGATATAAAACCAAGATCCACTGGAAAATGAGCATAAAAAGGAAGGCATTGGAAGGGTAAAGCAATTCTGATGAATTACCTTACTCTTTGATATTTTGAAAAAACGGCATCTTGCAGCAGAGAGAGGCTCAAACTCATTAGACTCAGATGTTGAGGGCTCATCTATTTCAATTCTCTTCGAAGAAACTAATCTTGAACCCCTAAAGCTCATACTCTGATTTTCAAGCAAGCTTCTAGTAGCAAAAACACCTGAAGGAGTACGCATGATTATGACAGAATCAGGGCTTGGGGTCCTGATCCATGGTAAGAAAACATAGAACATAAGTCAATAAATGAGCTGCAGAATGCACAGAATCATAATTTCTCACTCTCCTCTACATACCAGGAAATCAGATACAACATAAAGCAAATGATGAAGTGAGTACAGTTCCTAACCTATGAGTAGAGCAGTAGATCAACTTCTTTGTAACTTGGGTTCCATTCTTCTCCATGCAGAGCAACTGAAAGTTTAGCATATAGATCAAGAAATTCCCAGGTGATGACAAAATCAAGAAAAATGATACTGCAGAGTTATGCATAATTGCAAGAGGAAAAAGCTGCACAAAAAACTTACTTCCATAAAGTAACCTGCTCTAGATGCACACATCGTATGAAAATATGTGGAGCACTTGCAACATTGGGTGCAGGAACCATGAGTCTGCTTACAGATAACACAACTCTGTATCACACATAAATTTGTGGTTAACTCCTTTGAAATAAATGCAATGTAGCACAATTAAACCAGTAAATTCCTTCACCTGTTTGGATGAAATTAAGCTACAGAAGGACTACTAAACCAGTGTGAAGACTTGATGTGAAAAAGTGTAAGATTGTTCAGATTACAACATACCTTTAAAAATGAAGTTGATGGTATTCTAAGGATTCCAGTGGCAGGTTCCATTTTCTCATGATTCAAGAAAGCAATTTCAGGTCTAAACCAAGCACATGTTACGTGAACCCATAGCGTCTCAACATCACTAGGTTTTAGGGCTCCACCTGTAGAAATACTTGCAAATTAGAGAATTAAAAGAACCATGCATTCCGAAGATGTCAAACAGCAACGGGAAAGAATGACAGGAAAAATATGTTAAGGAGCTAAATGAAAGGACATGCCTTTTAAAGGACAAAGACAACACTGCCTATCAACACCGGGTGTTTCACAAGCTCTGCACACCCATGAAGTAAAATCCTGAATATTCTGCACCCCATAGCATTCCTGATGAACTGCTATTTGACATCTGAATAGAGAAAATGTCTTCCGTAAATCCAGATGGACAAAAGTGACTTCTCTTACTAATGTTCAGATTAAACTCAAAACAAAAGTTGCTCCCACTAGCATATGAATTTCCGTTAACTAATAGAGTTTAAGAAGCCAATAAAGCTATAGAATCCACCTGTTGCAAATTATCATTTTATTGTCGTCCCAGTCTTCAACCCATCTACAAACAGCACATCTTTCTGTTGTCCATTTTGCAGAAACAGGTTCATACTTCTCTGCGAAGATAAAATTAAAATTTCCAATTAACCAATAACACATGGAGACCTTTTGCACCCAAGCTACAATTTTTCGGAGCCAAAGAGAGAGGCAAAGTTGGAGTCCTCAACAAGTTCAATGATGAACAACAATTACCTTGTAAAAGGGCGAACAACTTCTGCTTATCCAGTCTCTGAGGATTTACACCATGTGCATTGAACTCAGCAATCTGCAGTATTTTCATGTCATTCACAAAAAAGGAACGTGGCAATATAAAGGAACTCTTTGTCTTCACAATTTAAATGAGAACTATGCTATACTAAACCGAAAAACAGGAGCATGAAAATTTTCAGATTGAAAAGGCCCCAACAATTTCACTGAAATTATTGACCGACAAGAGAAATAGTTGCCTTCAAATGATGTAGCCATATCCCTATAGCATATTTACAAGGTTTATATGATTCACTTATGAACGAAATTAAAATGAACAACTAACAGTCCAGTGCAGACAAAGAACATGATGATAACAGTACACTAAAATATAACAAAAATAGCCAATCAAATTGAACATAAGAAAAGAATTGAAACATCCCGGATTTCCAATCACCTATAATTAAGATTACACGCTAAAGAATCACTTTCTTCTACTCAACTGTTTGATTGCACAGATATACTTACTGCTCCTTTAAAATTTATGCAGGTTTTACTAAAGAAGGAATCTCTTATCTCTAGGTAATGTAAACAAAGCTGACACCTGAAGGGAGGAGAAACTAGTTGGTGAACTCAGAAACAATCCCGGTCAAACATCTACATGTGTTGGAGGAGGAAAGGAGCATTAATTACTCGTTAGAGCCAGAAGGACTTCAAACACGTAACAGAGTCGAATTCACATGTATTGGAGGAGGAAAAACGCATTAATTACTTGGTAGAGCCAAATGGAATTCAAACACATAACAGAGTCGAATTCAGCTTCCGCACAATTGTCAATGATACAGTGTATCATCAACTCAACCATTTCTAGGAAATGGCAAGAACATTTTACATCATAGGCCTTCACCAAACTACATCTGAAGTGAAAGAATAAATCATAACACAATGAGATTTACAACTCAGGTTTGATTCACTTCTTGGTGAGACTAGAGCTCATAATACTGCTAGTTAAATTCAGGAATAAGCCTCATCAAGTCAACTATATGTATTTAGGGCTTAGTTATTTCAAGCATTGAAAAACTAATCCTCAACTTCTTTGATCCATTCCCTTTTTAGTGCAAAATGACTAGGAGTGCCATTAAAAATTAATGATCAGTATAATATAGCATAATAAAATTTAACTACAGCAAGCAATATTATTAAACTAAGCAAATTGGCTGCAAAGTCCAAAAAATAAAAATTTGTGTCACCAACTGAGTCAGAGATCACATCATGCTTTCATCAAGACGAGATATATACGAACCCAATTTTCCAATGTCATCATTGAACCCTTGACCTTCACACTATACTTCCATTTTTTAGCTCTGCAACCAGTGTGCCTTTCCCATTCACTTGGTGTTTGCTTCCGTGACCCACAAGAACCACAGTTGCACACAATTCTAGAAGCAAATACAAAAGTTCATCAGCATGATTAAGTTTCTGTACAATAGACTAAAAATGCGTTCATAATACAAGAAGAGAAGCCCAAACAGTATATGCTCAAACCCAAACAGTATATGCTCAAATTACTGCCAAAACTAATCACCTAGCTAGTAGAAAAATCTGATAATGGGTAATACTTAATTTTATGCTTTTAAATTTCAAGACCTTTAACATCAAAACAGCACCACAGAACTCAGTAAACAGTCATAACTAGTGAAGAGGCTGAGAAGAACAAATAATGGGAAAATTAGAGCAAATGGAGAAATTTGTATTAACATACGCATGAAATTCAAGAAGATATGTTCCTTCCATGCCATTGCACAGGACAGTCACCTTGTCAGGTTGCATTGCTTGCCCAGCATTGACCAAAGAACTGATGCAAATTAGACCAGTTAATTAAGAGCTTCCAGGAAAATTTAGATTTTGACAATAATTCTACAATGTCAAATCCAAACTGGATACATACTTATAGAAAGAAGATTGAGGAACAGACTTAATTGGAGGCTTCCTTCTATCTAATCCTGATGATTCAGATTTGAATTTTACTTTGCAGTCTGGACAATAATAGTCAATGTGCTCCAGATCCTTGAAAGCACAAAATCAGTTTAGCCTCTAACTTCAAATGCAGTAATGAAATTTACATACAGAAAGGAGGGTATATTAGCATTTAATACCTTCAGATTTTTTCTGGAAATATTGTCACACTCAGCATGCACCCAAACATTGCAACCATCACAACAAACCTAATCAAGAAAGTTTTGCAATCAGCAATATGTCAAGTCACAGCATAACATATTTCTCAATGGACAACTAAAAAACCCAATGCGTAATAATAATAATCTCACCCAACTGCCACCATCAGAATGATGCCAAATCTTCTTGCATATTCCACAGTACTGCTTTGATTTTCTCAACTGCAAGAAGCATGACTCTAATCATCACCATCATCAATAAAAGAAATTGAGAAATAAAGAAAAAGAATAATAGATAAATTAAGAGAAAAGTATCCTCAAGAACCTTCGCACAGTGTTTACATAAAATTTCGGTCTGACATATTGAGCCCCTCCTATTCTTCAAAATTTTGCACGGCACTATTAGATTACAGCTGTCACAGCGTTTCATTTCCTTGTAACGTACATCCTGAAAATTCCGTTGGATAAATTATAGTATAAACAACTAAATATTCATAGTTTCCACAATAGCAGGATAATTTTGCTCCAAGTAGGATCTATTGCAATCCTTCTTTTGCTCCAATTAACATTTGGCAGCACACACTAACACGCAGGATGCTTCTAATACAAAAGTATAGGGATTACAACCAAACATCTCTATTTAAGTATCAGATGACTGACATATTATTTGAAGACAAAAGAACAGATTAAACGGCAGATGGATCAGCAACAAGGTTGGATCAAAGAGGAAGCCTGGTGGCAGCAAAAGAATGCTAAAAAGTAAGGTGACGCCACAAGTATAGGGAGAAGTCTAGACTAGCATTCAATACTAGAATGCAGCCCACGCCTTTTATTTCAACCCCATTACCAATGCTCAAAGCTTGAGCATGGCATCTTTGTTGTAGGAGAGTTTGCGACAGTGGCAATGCCATGACTCAAACAAAGCACAGGGGCCCTCTCCCTTCTCACCATACTTTAAACATCCATAACTGTCCACCGATACCTTCCTGCTCAGACCTTTTACTTTATACCATCATTTCCATCCCAAGTATAAGCAAAATTAAAAGATCATAAAACGGACAGAAATAAGCAAAGGAACTAAGACCAGATAGAGAAAACACAAAGAAGATAGCATGAGAAAATCTAGGAGACACAGAAGCTGACGATGGTATTCAAAACTTTTATCGGCTATAGCTATAAGGTGATTGTGTTGGCTGTAGAGAACAAGGATAGAAAATGTGATTAAACACTTGACAAGGATTTTAGGGGTTTGGTTTTGGGCTTTGATAAAGCAGGCTCAAATTCGAGAGATAAAGACAATTCTGGATTTTAGGATTCATTTTGGTCTCATTGTAAAGGTGCTTCTTCTGCCGATCAGTAGCTCCTATAAGATTAATCCATTGGGAAATTTAGCACAGTTGATAAAATATTGGATTCCAATACTCCAATAAAATATAACACAGTTTTCATGCTTATTTTTTAGCCTTAAAAATAAAAAACCATAAAAATATGCAAGGGGATGGATTTCAGTGTTGAATATTTGATATGCCTTTTTTATAATGAGCAAATCTATAGCTAAACCTTTTTTTATACTACTTTTTCAATTAAAAAAACTATTTAATCACTCAACTAAGGAAGACAAAAAAGTCGGAACCCGAACTGAACGGAAATCAATGGGACAAAGCCAATTTGACTGGGTTCAAACTCTAGCTTGGACCAAGTATCAAAAAAAAAAAAAAAAAAAGGGAGGCTCAGGCACAGTTTGGGCATCCCTGTCCCAAAATATTACAAACGAGTTCCGCAGAAACTTGCCTGGACTTGGTCCTCCATTGAACCGTCAACCTCTTGTAATCCCTCGGAGTAAGCTACTGCACTGCCCACCTGTGTACAGCCACCGTTGGCATCATGGATCCCACTTTCTGCTAAAACTGCCTCCTCTAGTGCCTTCCGAAAGTCACTCGGCTTACACTTGTACAGTTGAGTCTGTGCCTGAAACCTGAAGAAACAAAAATGAAAAACATACTAAAAATTACCGTACAAAAATTAAAGTAGCGATGATTAGCTACTCACCGGTCCATAAATTCGGCAAAAGGGAATAGCATTCCTTGTTTCACCCATGCATAATCCTGCACCACCATGAATAATTAATCTAATTAAAGAATTAAAAGGCAATATACACCAACCAATTTGCAAAAAGAAAAAGGAAATACCCTTTGCGTCCCGTTTTTAGAATACCCATAAAACATCACGCAGATGGCCCCAGGAACACAACAACGAAGAACCGTATCAGGAGCTTGTAATATTGGATCAATGACAACTGCTGGCCACCACGGGTAGCTCTTCCCACACTTAACCCATACCATATCTCCCAAAGCAAAGTCCTCTGGCTTATAAAACTCCTTCTTTCCGGCTCTTCTCTTCACCAATATATCAGAACCCGTACTTCTAAAATTGAGTTTGCATTCCTCAGTTTCTGTAAATGAATCACGCGAACTCAAAGAGTTTGCACCACAGTTTCTATACTCAAAATCATTGTACCCTAAACCACGCACTTCAAGTTTATGCTTTGCACGTCCTTTTCTATTATACTCATTCCTAACATCAATACCTTCGTCATCATCGGAGCTTGACTCAGTGTCGTAATTTTGTTTCGTCCATTTATTCAGCACCGAGTCACTAAATTTCGATGGAAGCATCTGGACTCGCCCTCGCAAAGACCTGATTAAAGGTGAACGAGACTCTTCCCAGCTCTGTTTCTTTAATCTCTTCGATTGAGACTGGACATCGGCGGCCCAGTAGGGTCCCTCGGTGCACCAAGAACCAGAATCACTGCTAAAATCCTCAATCCCATTGTACATAGCGACTGAATTCGTGTTGTATCCATTAGCTTTTCGCTTTTTTGGAATCAATCTACACGCGTATTCTTCCTCGTCTTCACTGCAAGGCTTTTCCATCTTGCACACCTTTAAATTCGGCATTTTGACTTTTACAACTCTTTTGATTATCATCCTCTAACCATATCAATTCAACGAATTAGCGTCACACCCAACAATCAAAAACCCTAATTTTATACCAGAAACCGAAATCTGAATCGAAAACGTAAGAACTTGACAATTTCACCCTTCAAACCTCAGTATATAGTCACGCGAAATATATCGAACACCCGCCAATAGTACAATTACCCCAAAATTGGATGCGAAACCTAACTAGGAGAATCAAACAAAGAGAACCTCCAGCCTCGAAATAGGCGCACGTCTCCTAATCTTATTTTGCAGGAAGAAACCCAAAAGGAGACCTTTTTATACCAATGCTATATTCCGATGTCAAGTTTACACTACCAAACAAGGATTGGAGTTTTTCCCACAAAAAGAAAATTCCCGAGAAAACTCAAATTAGGGGGCTCTTGAAGAGACAGAAACTCGAACTGAGAATAGGTTTCGCTAACTAACTTCAAGGACACCAGGAAAATTCACTTGGCACACACAATGTCGAGAAGACAGATTAGAAGTTACGATTCTTAAGGTTAAGAGATTGACGGGGGAGTGTTAGACGGTGGAAGGTAGCGTGTTTTGGCTCCAAAAATTGCAGGAAAAAAATAAAATCGGTTCGGGAGAGAGCGCCAAGCGAAAAAAAATTGGGAGGGTTGGTCGTGCGCTGATTTGGGTCCGAGTATTTATACCTCTGGTGTAGTTTCGGGTCTTTGGGTCGGGTTGTGGGCCCCACGAGTTTACGAGGCGAACCGTGGACCGTCGAGGAGCTCTCGGCTGTTCGCTTCGGTTTGGATAACAGGAAGCGGTTATTTGTCGGCGTGAACCCGGGCCACAACCATGAACGTGGGCCCCATGTTGTTCGTCAAGGCGTACTTGCCGATTTGGGCAGAACCGAGAGCAAATCTGCAGGTCTCAAATTACTGTGCTTTGCCATATCTTTAACATCCTAGTCATCCAATATATTGTAGTAGATGGCTGAAATTTTATTATTATTATTA
>JAOSBM010000004.1:3719444-3739917 GCA_027568955.1 Erythroxylum tenue
CAAGCAATCTGTCCGTCATAGGCTCTGATATATTTGTGCTGACAAGTCCTATGACAGCCAAATTCTTTACAAGCCCGTAATTCTTGCCGCAAAGCCTGCGGCCGGATCGACGAAGGAAGTAGCTTCGAAAGTCAGCAAAATAACCGAGACAAGATCGGGGTCTGCAGGAGCAGCACACCCATCTTCCTCATCTGAACTCAAATCCAGCGGCTCATCTAGCAACGATTCTTGTTCCTTCTCCGCTATCTTTTTTATCCTTTCGCTAAGACCTCTGGCCACGGACGGTGGAGGCGGATGACGGGGTGATGAAAGGACATCCCTAAGTTTAAGCCCATCTCTATGGCTGATCAACGGCATGGTTATTGGAAAGTAAACAAACAGACGAGGTAAAGAAAGCAGAAATTGGAGAATAGAATGCGCAGGAAGCAGGTGCTGATTATGAGCATTTATAGCAAAAAGCCAGACAAGCGTACCAATCAATGTTGGATGCGTGAGTAAATCCCGACCGAAGGAGGACGCGTGGCACAATCTGAATTGTGGGGACCGTTAGGGTTACCAGAAACCCAAAAGCGACGTGGCAGTCGAAAGGACGTGAACGTTAGAGCTGTCAGAAACCCAAAGGGCCGCGACAGTTGAAAAGGCGTGCCTGACAGCTGCACAACGGTTAATGACAGCTGGCTAAAAAGACGCTTCGCTTCAAACAAATTCTCAATGAATGCTTGCCGCAGGTGGCGATTAAGCGTGAGGCTTTGACTAAAGTGTTCATGACCGATCGGTCGGCTCTACTACTACAACCGCTCGATCCTCCCTTGCTTTACAATCGATAGGTCGGCCTTTTCGTCATAACCGATCTAGCGGCTCAATCACTACGATCGATTGAACAGGCCTATCCTGGGCCGGCAGATCGATAAGCAACTCAATCTTCTACTCCTCCGACTCTTCCCTACGATCAGACTTGAGGAGTAGGGGGACTTATGGTTAGGTCGGTATTGCCAGGCCCAGGCCCAGGTCCAATCCCCATCAGCCCAGTTGTAGTTGACAAACTCCCATGTAAACACTAAGACGTACGTAAAGACCTAAACCTAGCAATTGTCCCTTATATAAGGTACTATCTTGTCATGATACAGGTACGAGATTCACACCCTACTTTTCTCTACTCTCAGCTGTCTAAAACCCTCACAAAGAAACTAACTTGAGCGTCGGAGGGGTCTTCTGGGAATCAACCCCCGGAGTGTCTTTATTGTTTTGTAGGTACTCTTCAAGTCAAGCCTACCGAGATAATGGATTCGAACAGCAACATCCAGCCTCAACAGAATCAGGCTGAACCACATTCCCATTCTTATAAATATAAGTGAGGACATTATATTTACTAATAAATAATAAATTTTAATATTACGCCAATTTTATTTGTTATATAGATTTTTAATACGAGACTGTTGTATTTTGTTAAAAAAGATCATTTTATTTATAACTAAATTGAACCTATCACCTCGTCAAATTATTATATATTTTTTAAATTTTATTTAGTGCTGCGTGTTCGAAAAGTAACAAGTGTAGTTTTCTACTATTCGGAGGAAGTTCTTCAAATGTAAAACGGGAAATTCGTTTTTCTCGTGGAATCGGGACAAAAGATATGTAAAATAGTCGTATCATTAGTAAAACCATTAAAATGCTGACATCGACTTGAATGAGATATCTATACCGCATCGTGTTCGACAGAAGAGGTAAGGAATTCAAGAGGTGTGGTTGAGTGGTAAGGGATTTATCTATTTTTTATCAAAAATTAGGGGTTTAATTCTTGATTTTTAAGTATAGAGCAACTTTAAATCTTTAAGCCAGCTGTCCTATTCTGTAAGATGCCTTTCTATAAGTGAAGGGATTAGTCACTGGATCCGACAAAAAAACAGGCAAGGTTCGTGTGGTGACGTAGATGGATTATAAATAGTAGTTGATGCTTTAAGCCTTCTATTCAAGTCTGGACCTAAAATGACCAATCTTTTTGACTCACAGCAGAACTCCGGACGAAGGAGAGCAAGCCACAAACTTGGATGATACATTAGACATGAACAAATACATTCTAATCTGTTTGTTTTATCGGGCTTATATAAGTAAAGTTTTTATTAGTAGAATTTTTTATGTATATTTTTTTATAAATTTTTTTAAGATATTAACTGACTGTTTATCTGTCATTTAAAAAGGAGTTATTTTGAATGATAGTTATATAATAAACTGTCTGGTAACATAAAAATAAAAAATATTTTTAATTTTAATTATATTTTATTTTGTAATAAAAATTATTTATGTATATAAAAAATATTTAAAATATATTAAACAATATGAAAAGTATAATATATTAATTATTATATAATTTTAAACATATAAAACATAAATAAAAATATATCTAACCAAATCTTTTATATGGGTTATAACATAAATAAAAATAATATTAAAATAAATATTAAAATATATAAAAAGTCAAATAATATTATATAAATCTCAAAATAAATATTCAAGTTGAGTAAATAGTTAAATACATAATAAATTATGCATTTTATTGTAATAGAAAAGATAAGTTTGTAAGATAAAAGTGAATATGATTTTGTAGGTATTGTGAGAATTATGTATAAAATATAAGGATAAAAAGGACTAAAAATATGTTCATTAATTGATTTAAAAAATCTATCCGAAAAAGTCATTTGAGAGGTTTTTTTTATAATCTCAAAATTTGAGCTTATTAAAAAGTTATATTTTGACTGTCAAAAAAGTCATATTTATTAAAAAAATAATTTTTTATTTTACAGCAAAATACCTATTAAAAAAAAAGCTTTTATGGTAAAAAAGTACTTATTAATTTTCTAAAAGGCCGTTCAAACTGGCATTAAATACATTATTGAAATTGACATAAATTAAAATTAACTAATTAAATCTAAATTGACAATATTTAGATTGATTTTGAATCGTCTACTTAAAACGATCCAACCCGTTGGCATCTACAAAAGACGTAGCCTTCTTAAACTTTAAATTTGAATATATAAAAATGTCTAATGTATTAAAATTTAATAATTAGAGAAAAAAAGAAATTAGTCATTTTCTATTGTAGGAGCCGTGTGAAATTTAAGTCTTACAACTCAACATCTATTCATCCATCCAATTTAATCTTTTTGTATTCTTCTGTTAAATGAATACAAATTTGGCTGGCTAAGTCCATTTTCTGATCAAGCAGCCTTTCTTTTGTAATTTTATAAAGAGGTTGTTTCTGTTACCTGAATATATGACTTTATAATTATAAAAAATAATTATAAATAATATAAATAATGTTTAATTCGTAGATAAATAAGCAACTCTTGCACTCCACAATCAGTTGCTTGCCCTAATTGCCAATATATTCCGTATTTTTTATTTTCCATAAATTATTTTTTTAAATATCCGAGTTCTTGTAATTATTTTAACAACCCAGAAACTTCCATAAAATGCCATTTTATCACCTGACCGTTAAATCTCCGCCCTTCCTTCCTTATCGTGCCCTGCTCTATATCTCCTTCTCCTCCCTTTTCTCTGTGTCTCACTCTCGCTTCCTTACCATTCCCTTCGTTACCTCTTACCCTCTTCATCGTTATCCCATTTCTCAAGTCCCTTCGCTCGCTGTTTTTAGCTACCCTTTTAATCTCTGTTTGCGGTTCTCCGCCGACTATATAGCTTGGTTTCAGCTCTGAGTTGTGTGCCCAGTTTCGTTTGTCCTCAGCTTTACTATTGCATTGAAGACTCTGTTCAATCTCTTTCTCACACTCTCTATCTGTATTCTTCAATATTGAAGCTCCAGAATTCTTCGAGTTCTGGACTTTCTGCTATCTGGGTAATGATTGTTTCTTAAGCTCTAACTATATATCAACATGCTGTTAATGGAAGTCCCTGTTCTGAAAGCTTTCTTATATAGTTTGCTTTATCATCTTTTGCTTTCAAATGCTTTATGACATTTTTTATAATGGAATTATTCAAGTTATGGACTACTGGAAATCTTTAGCTACAATTCTAACCAGTAACCTCCAGCTAATTCTGTTTCCGGTAACTTCCTGGCTTTGTTTTTTCTTTTTCTGTAAAATAATTCATCTTTAATGAAACAGGTAACTTGAAGACGTGAAGCTAGTTCAATTCGAAAATGGCACCAAGGAACAGTCGTGGCAAGGCAAAAGGAGATAAGAAGAAGAAAGAAGAGAAAGGTATCATCATCTTTATCTTCCTTCTTAAATTCTATTTCTATGTTCATAATCTTTTGTTTTGTCAGTTGAATGCCCCGTTTAATAATGTTTCGATGTTGCAGTTCTTCCAGTTGTTACCGATATCACAGTAAAACTTCCTGATGAAACTCTCGTGGTTCTAAAGGTATGGTAATCCCACAGAAGTGGTTCTCGCTTTGGGAATTATTAGCAGATTCTTTCATGGGATTGGCATCTGGATAAAATATTCTATTTGTTCATACATATCTAACTTGAACGTATTCTTCCAAACACAATCCTATAGGTATCTTGTGTTTGTGATTGGTAAGTTATTCTTTGCAGATTGCGAATTTGGTTTTTGCTTGTGTCCTAGCCCGAGCACTTAAAAAATTGATTTCTTCTAGTCATGACCAATCAGTAACGAAACACTGGTTTTTAGTCAAGGATTGGCTGATTGGGAATTTGAGAAACAAGAGCACCGAATTTCTGGTTAGGGTAGCTTTCTTGTTATTGAATGTTGTTTGTACTTACCTCCAGTGAAGTGAGGACGGTGCTTCTTTTCTAAATGGTACAACTGATGATGTATAAAAGGAGCAGACAGTAATGAACGTGCAATGTTCTGACGTTGGCAAGAGCTTCCTTGTCAACTCCATAGATTACCAATTCCAATAGAAAAATACTTCAACTTAAACTCTCCATATACGTGGAATACGTTTATGGTGATTATAAAAGTAGAGTAAATTGACTGCAATTGGGACTAATCTAATACCATGTAGAAAACTTGAAACACTAGATGGGAACTGGAGGTTTTGTTTCTTGCTTGCATTGCATGGTAGGTGTGGGTTCCATTGCATGGTAGGTGTGGGTTCCGTCACTCTCGTGGTAAGTGCATTCTCTTCTCTTGAATTGGTTTAACTTGTAATAACTATGATTAATGTTTGGGAACAGGGGATATCGACAGACAGGGTAATAGATGTTCGTAGGCTTCTGTCTGTCAACACTGAAACTTGCTACTTGACAAATTTTTCTCTGTCCCATGAGGTAAGTAGAGTACTACTTCCAAGCAAGTAATGTGATTCCCGTTTTCCAGTTGGTATGGGATGGGAGGAATTTAGATCTTGTGTCTAATATTATGATGTTTTATTGTGTTCAATAAATCTCAGCTATTTATTTATGTGGGTTTCGCATGGATCCCGCGTTAGTCCTGTAAAATAAATGCTGAGATTTCATGAAACAGAATAAGACAAAGTAATATTGAACAGAAGATCTAGACTCGTATTGGAGGCTGATGTGTTACGTCTAGACTTAAATGAACTTCGAATATTTAAAGGTTTTATCTTTTTTTTAATTTTTTAATTTCGTTCATCATATTTTAAAAAATGTCACTATCGCTCAATTTTTATTATATGAAAAATTCAAAATTAAAGTAAAAAATTAATTCTTTTAAAACAAGTTTGATAACTTTTAGTTGGACTCATGCTTTATTAATCTTTTGTAATTTTAATTCTAAAAAAGCGATTTATATGCATATAAAATATTAAATCTTATATACATATATATATATATCTTTGTTTTTTAATAGGTGCGAGGGCCAAGGTTAAAGGACACGGTGGATGTTTTGGCGCTCAAGCCTTGCGTGCTTACCTTAGTTGAAGGTATTAAATCCTGACTATTCCAACATGAAAAAAAACATAAAATAAAGGGTTAAATTTATATTAATCAAAGTCTAATAGTTATTTTGCTCCATTTCTTACAATTTTATACAAATATTAATTAATTACAATTTAATTAATATTTGTATAAAAATTATAGGAAAATCATTTAAAAAATAAGAGTTATTTTCATCAATTATACACGCAATCTTCCTTTTACATTTTACAAAAATATAATTTCTTTAACTCAAACTCATAACTTTTTAGTTGCAAAGAAATAATCTTACTAGTAATGGATTATAACCTCTCTATTACGTAAAGATAAAGTTACGTATTATCAGACCTTTTTAAATTCTGTTTTAACGCGGGACTTCAAACTGAGCACAATAATAATGGTGATAAGGAGGTAGATTTAGTATTGACAACTTATCGCGTCAATATGAGATATTTTAAATAAGTCCGAATTTTTAAAAAAATTGCACAAACAAGTAAATAACGGTAGTTGCATATAAACGACGCCGTTAGCTCATATGACGGACTAACCAACCGCATACCGTCAGTTTGCTTCTCCCGGTCAAGCAAAGGCGGGAACCAAAACTAGACGTTGATAATAGTTAACTATGCGCGATGCGTGGAAACGACGCGCTTACGTGAAGTCAAAACTTAAAATTATTGCTTGTCTTCTCTTTCATTCACTCTCGTCTTTCCTGCTTTTAGAGAACTACGATGAGGAGCTCGCGGTGGCGCACGTTAGACGGCTTTTGGACATTGTCGCCTGCACTACTTGGTTTGGTCCGTCGGAAAAGCCCAAGTCCGACGCCGGAAAGAATGCGGCGGTTGGAGAAGATAAGAATAATGCCAAGAAAGCCACGGCTAGATTGCAGTCGGCGAATGCCTCCTCGGCGGGAGCGACAGCCGGCCCTAAGATATCGTCTCCGACGAAGCCGTCTTCGAAAGATGTACCGACGGAGGCAGAAGGAGATATGGACCATTCGTGCCCTAAGCTTGGGAGTTTTTACGAGTTCTTTTCTCTCTCCCACCTTACTCCTTCTATTCAATGTACGATTTGATATCTTTCTTTTTCCATTTCTTCCCTTAGCGTATAATCTCTAATGCAACTCATGCTCCAGTTATTAGGAGGGCAATCAAACGGCAAGTTGATGAGATTATTGCTGATGATCATCTTTTCTCTTTGGACGTAAGGCGATAGTTCGTTTACGCTTTTTGTTTTTCTGTTATGTTTTGAAATTGTTGATAATGTGTTTGGTTTATTTTCCAGGTGAAACTTTGCAACGGGAAGTTGGTTCAGGTTGAAGCTTGTAGAAAGGGGTTTTATAGCGTTGGAAAACAGCGGATTCTATGCCACAATCTTGTTGATCTACTACGGCAGCTTAGTAGAGCCTTTGATAAAGTTAGTTTCACTTCTCTACTCTATCTTGATTTGGACGTCTTATTTGAGTTTACCGGGGGAAATTATACTACCCTAACTCTGATTATCTTCATCTTTTGTTGAATCGTACAAGTTCGCCAACACGAAAAATATTACTTGAAAGGTCTTGGTATCATTTTCTCTGTTCATCTGTTGTGGGCTCTCAAAGTATGTAATGATACATAAGGAGATATGCAAGCTTTTCCTCAGGCTGGCTTTATCTGGAAACAGTCTTTTAGTTGCTTAGATCGTTAGAATAAACAAATGTCTATCCTTATTATCTTAGTCACATCGTTCCCACCTGCCTACTATTTTGATTGGAACTGATTATCTCTTTTTTGTGTTTCAGGCTTTTGATGACCTAATGAAAGCTTTCCTGGAGCGAAATAAGGTACGCAATCGTTGTGCTGATACACTCTCTTGAATTTGCTTTGACTGCTTCGAGAAAGCAGCAGCAATATAGTCCTAATTAAGGAGGTAAATTGTTATAGAGCGTATCTATGTCTATCAGAACTGATTTATTCTTTTTTGCTATCTTCTTCTTCAGTTTGGGAATCTTCCTTATGGATTTAGAGCAAACACATGGCTTATCCCACCATTCGCTGCACAGTCACCTTCATCTTTTCCTCCTCTTCCTGTAGAGGATGAAATGTGGAGAGGTAATGGGGGTGGTCTTGGAAGAGATGGGCAAAGTGATTTGATACCTTGGGCTGATGAGTTTCTGTTCCTTGCATCCATGCCTTGCAAGACTGTGGAGGAGAGGCAGATACGGGACAGGAAAGCCTTCCTTCTTCATAGCCTATTTGTTGACATTGCTATTTTCAGAGCAATTAAAGCTGTGCAACATTTAAGAAAAGAGAAATTACAGTGTTTGTATGCAAACGGTGAGTTTCCTTATACAGAGAGAGTAGGAGACTTGAACATCAAGGTCATGAAAGATGCTTCTAATGCAAGTTTTAAAGTGGGTACTAAAGTTGATGGAATTGAAACGATCGGAGTTGATAAAAAGAAGTTAGTAGAACGGAACCTATTGAAAGGAATCACTGCTGATGAAAATACAGCTGCACACGTGAGTTATTGAAACCTTCGATGTTATAGTTGCAAACTTGGTGGGTTAGTTGATGATTGTTTTACACTTCATGTGCAGGATATAGCCACCCTTGGTATTGTTAGTGTAAGGTACTGTGGTTACATTGCGATTGTGAAAGTTGAGGGCAGAGAAGAGAAGAAAGTCAGTCCTCCAGCTGAAAGCATTGTACTTGAGCAACCTGATGGCGGTGCCAATGCCCTTAACGTCAACAGGTTGTAACACTATTTGTTACTTCATTGTAGATCCATATTTACTATTATGCTCTATTCGGAAATGGGTGTTTTGTTTATCATCGATGAGAAATAAAGATCTCAATTTCTTTCAAATTTCTAAACTCCATCACCATTATGTCATTAGTTTGCAAGTTCTTTATCTTTATTCCATTCATTTCTCTACCAGGAGAGTGTCATGCAGTCAATGTGGTTAACTCATGGTCTGCTTTTAATGAAAGAAGATTGAGGTGAAACCAATGGGTTCCACTTGGAAGTTTTTGAAATTAACAAGTGTTTTTACCCAAAAGGTTTCTAGTACTTAAAACACGTTCAACAATGCTTTAGAATGTTTCAATTTCCATCAAAATTACCTGAAATATTTTTTAAAAATTTTATTTGTAGAAATGAAAATGCAATCTTTACATAGTGCTAATTTTCTAGCTATTTTTCTTTAGTCTTGTTGTCTTGATATGCAGAGGTCTAACTTTCTCCACTTTGTAGTTTGAGACTACTACTTCATGAGACAACACATTCAGAACCCAGTAAACAGATGCTTCATCAAAATTTTGAACATGAAGAGCTTATTGCTGCCCAAGTTTTTGTAGAAAAAGTGCTGGAAGAAAGTCTTGCCAAGCTTGAAGAAGAGGAACCTGAGAAGGATACTTATATTAGATGGGAACTAGGAGCCTGTTGGATACAGCATCTGCAAGATCAAAAAAATACGGAGAAGGATAAAAAGCCATCCATGGAGATGGGTAAGAAACCTGCACCAGAAAAGGAAATGAAGGTTGAGGGCCTTGGGACACCTCTAAGGTCCCTTAAGAGCAGCAAGAAAAGATTAGATGAAAACAATAAAAAATTGCATTCTGAGACAAGGTCAACCTTGGACACAGTAACTGCAGAGGCTGAAAATGATATATCAGTCTCTACCAAATCCCAGCTTGAAATGACTGCTCATGCAAATGAGCAGACATTGCAGACATTGTTGCCAGACACTGCCTTTGCTCGTCTAAAAGAATCAGATACTGGACTTCATTGCAAGGTGGTGAACCTTTGATAGTTTTGAGTTACCGCTTTCAATTTGTATTTTAGTGTTAGCTAACAGACCATGCAATGAAACAGTCATTGGAAGAATTAGTTGCCATGTCCAAGGACTATTACAATGATGTTGCTCTTCCAAAATTGGTAAGTCTTTGTACGACTCAGTAAATATTTTGCAGATTCTCAGGAATTTTGTATTGATAAGGAACTGCAGGTAGCAGATTTTGGTTCATTGGAGCTTTCACCAGTCGATGGGAGAACTTTGACGGATTTTATGCATACTAGGGGTCTTATGATGCGTTCTCTAGGACAAGTTGTAAGTTTCTTGTTGGCTTTTATCTTGGATTTTGACTTTTAGAAATATGTACTGAAGATATCTGGGCTTTTACTTCTTAAATTAAATGTACAAAGTTCTTATCTTTTGTCACTTGGTTGAGAAAAGATGTAGCATTTCTTATAGCGGTAAAGCTGTTTAGTTCTCCAGAAGTCATGAGTCATCTAAGAGGGTGGTGTACACCCATTCTTAGAGTTTGTTGTTATTCTACCCTCCTATCATAAGGATAAAAAGGTTATACATGGTTGTCTATTGTGCTCACTGATTTGCTGTCTTATGAACAATATTTCTTCCTCAATGCCCTTAAATACGCCAAATACTAGTGTACATTAGCATAAAAAGATAGTTAATTGTCAACCATCCTTAATGCAGTGTATGCTAGTTCTCTTGAGGCAAGGCATCAATGTCTGTTTGATTCACAAGGCAAGTTTTTCACTGTTAGTGCAATGCCTCTGCTTTCAGAGCCTAGGTGCATTGCTAACAATCTTTATGGAACTAATATACTCAATGCCTATACTTTTTACCACGATATCTATGTGGTTAAATCCTAGGTACATTGGTGACAAGTCTTTGTCGAACTAAGACCTTAGTTTACTGATGCCACCTTTTGGACAGTGGTGGTTATTGAGACTTTAGTGTTTGCGAGCTGTTGGAAGGGTTTCTAGGAATCTGGTTTTGGTTTCTTCAGATAGCCAAATGAAAATAGTTTACCCATTTGCTTTTCAAGTCCTTACTTGTATTGCATACGCTTATATTACATAATAATTGACTACTGGTGCATGTTTATCTGCATCTAAAACTATCCCTTTTCATTCTTTCGAAAGTTCTAGTAGTGGCCCACGATGCCATCATGTCTTTATTGCTGAATTCTGTTTCTTCATGAGGTGGCATCAGAAGACTTTTTGAATTGCATCTATAGATTTCTATAAATAAAATAAGTTTTTATTGTAATTGTGAAGGGGATCTACTGTTTGATATTTGTTTATGCATCAGGTCAAGCTTTCTGAGAAGTTGTCACATGTTCAGTCACTCTGTATCCATGAGATGATAGTGAGAGCCTTTAAGCATGTTCTTCAGGCTGTGATTGCTGCTGTTGAAGATCATCAAAAAATGGCTGTATCAGTAGCTGCTGCTTTAAATTTGATGCTCGGGATTCCTGAAGGCAGAAACAGCAGGTCTAGCAATGTTCACTCTCTTACATGGAGGTGGCTGGAAATTTTTCTAAAGAAGCGATATGAATGGAACCTTGGCAGCTCAAACTTCATAGATGTGAGGAAGTATGCGATCCTTCGTGGGTTGTGCCACAAGGTATTATTAGCAAGGAAGTTCTACAAACTGCCTTGTTTCCTCTATGAAAAGTTTGCACGAGCAGTTGTATTTTATATTATGGACAGTTATATAATAAAATTTGTAGATGTATTTATTTTCATTCCGTGAGAGGTTGCCAAGAGGTAAATGACGGTTTGATGGTGGATTTATAAGTTTAAAGGCAAAATCTTTTTTATGAATAAACAGTTTTTATTGTCCTTGCTAAAATAAGGCCAATTTGTGTTCTTGATGCTTATGTGCTCAAGCATGGTTTGTGCACAAAGATTAGTTTTACTAACTTGTAGTAAATGGTCCAGCACATATTACGTTTGTTGCCAGAGCCCCACATATGTCGTGAACTCCTTTTCACCCTGATTGCATTTTCTCCTGAACAGAGCAACCTCGTTAGGAAACAATTGGAGATCTTCACCCTGATTGAGTTGATATGATTTGGAAAACATGACAACTTATTCCTAATCTTTCTTTCGCTGTACTATGACTCTTCTAGGTGGGTATTGAGTTGGTACCACGGGATTTTGATATGAATTCACCACATCCATTTCAGAAATCAGATGTGGTCAGCCTGGTCCCAGTGCATAAGGTGTTTGCATGTTGAAGCCTACATATTTCCTATCTTAGAAGTTCTTGAATTTCTCAAAATTTTTGAGCTGCAATTTTAAAATTTATGCAGCAAGCAGCATGCTCCTCAGCAGATGGAAGGCAACTCCTTGAATCATCCAAAACTGCCTTAGATAAAGGGAAACTTGAAGATGCAGTAACCTATGGTACTAAGGTATATAGCTTCAAAGAATCGGTTGTTTTCTCTAGTACGGAATAATAGGCATGGACTTTTCATGAGGAGATTTTTGCTGTTTATGCCACTTGAACCGTTTAACAAGTTTTCCCGCTGCCATTCAATTCACCCTCTTCTGTTTTATCTTAAGAGTTTCAATGCACTTCTCTGTTGTTTTCAGGCACTCGCCAAGCTAGTGGCAGTTTGTGGTCCTTACCATCGAATGACTGCAGGAGCTTACAGTCTTCTTGCTGTAGTATTGTACCACACTGGAGACTTCAATCAGGTCTTTGTCGCTATTTTCATTATCAAGATGGCCTAAAAATTCATTTTCTCAAGATTTGCTTTTAGATACCACTACTAATTACATGTCATTACAGGCTACCATATATCAGCAGAAAGCCTTGGATATCAACGAGAGAGAACTAGGACTTGATCATCCAGATACGATGAAAAGTTATGGGGATCTTGCTGTGTTTTATTACAGACTACAGCATACTGAGTTAGCTCTCAAGTACGATCTTTTCTTCATGGATATTGTTTTGTTTGACAATACTCAATGTTGATTCCTTAGATTAGGTTTAATCAGCTGTGACATTTATCTTGCACTCAACTAGAATTTAAATTTGAGTTTGTGACTTCAATTTCCCAGAAGCAATAACTTATTTATCATTTCAATACTTGGCATGGCATGCAGCCGTACTCTTTGCTGATGCCATGGATGATAAATGTTGCCACATCTGCACCTCTTTTATGCAATTTTTTATACCTTTTTTTCCTTTCTAATCCCTTTACATAACACAAAGATGTTTGTTTTTGCCATTGGCCTTGATCGATATATGTAGTTGCATCTGTTTATTGACATTCATTTTTCTGCTTACATTTACTCCTGTATGTGAAAGTTCTATTTCATCATTGATCAGGTATGTAAAACGTGCTCTATATCTTTTACATCTCACATGTGGCCCATCACACCCTAACACTGCCGCAACGTATATCAACGTTGCTATGATGGAGGAAGGCCTAGGAAATGTGCACGTTGCTCTCAGATACCTGCACAAAGCTCTAAAATGCAATCAAAAGTTACTTGGCCCAGACCATATTCAGGTTGCATCTTGTATTGATTGTTCATTTTAATATAGTTGAATAATCCCTCTACTATTCCATTTGTGGTTGAACAATTAACAAGGATCTTCAGATATTAAATGGAGATGCTTTTGGAAGGCAATAATTTGGAGCACAATATCTGAAATCTAGCACAAGTTGATAAAATTTGCTCCTATCGATGTTACAAAGCTTTTAGCATTTGTGATGAAATAGCCTGAGTAGTTTCTTCTCTTTCTTCGATGCAAGGATTGAAAAGTTGGGAAGGGTGGACACATATAAGACTGAAACAGTGATATCAAGTATATCTTTGAAAAATATTTAAGTAATGCTTTCCAGGCACTGCCTACAAATTTGATTAACACTTTCATACACATACTATATTGCAAGAAATATATGACCGCTGAAAATTCCATTGTGCACTTAATATGTGCTTGGCTGAGCTGCTTGTGTACCCTGAAAATTCTACATGTTCTGCACGTTTTACTTGAGTTTCCCTTTTTTGACATTGAGAAGTAAATTCTTTTCTTATGATAACAATGTCAGACAGCAGCAAGTTACCATGCTATAGCAATTGCACTCTCATTGATGGAAGCATACCCGTTGAGTGTCCAGCATGAACAAACAACCTTGCAAATACTACGAGCAAAACTGGGTCCAGATGATCTGCGTACTCAGGTAGTTTGTCTACCTAACATAAGAAGATACAGTTAATTGTTAACTCATTTCAAGCAGTGATTACGAAATATTGGTGTAGCTATTATAAACATATATCATAATTTTTTTCACATTTCTGGCTTGCTGCTCAAACTGTCATGATGAAAGCACAAGTCCGTTGATAATTTGACTCATGTTCAAATTCTAGACCAGATCAAAATCTCAGCTTTATATCTATCATTGTGGAATTGATCCTTTTGTCTTCAAGAAAATGCAATTTTCAGTTATTTGAGATTCTATGGTTTTACAGTCTTTGTTTTCCCTCAATATAACTCTAATTTTCAACTGGATGCTGCAGGATGCCGCCGCCTGGCTTGAGTATTTTGAGTCAAAGGCTTTTGAACAGCAAGAAGCTGCACGTAATGGTACTAGGAAGCCAGATGCATCAATTGCTAGCAAAGGCCACCTAAGGTGAGTGTACATACCTTTATCCATGCAGTTATGCACCTTCGTAAAAATAATTCTATTGGAGACTGATGTTCTGTGAATATTGTATTGTGCTGCTAAACTCAAGGAAACAACCTCAACTTGCTTTTGTTAAGTTTGATGCAATTTAATTTATGGATTGCTGGACCTACAAACTGATGGAAAACCGTGCAGAAGCAACAAACATTAGCTTTTATTGTTAAAAGGCATGAACAAGAGCACTAATATAGACATCATAAGAAAATTTCTTTCAGGCGAAACTAATTGAATATTACTAATCCGATTGTACGCACCATAGAAAAGATTGTCTGCCACAGATCTAGCTGATGATTCATGCTCTTTAACAACAGATTATTTTCTTGCCACTTATGAATTTGCTTTCTACTATCATGCAGTGTATCGGACTTGCTGGACTACATAAATCCAAGCCATGATGGCAAGGGGCGAGAGGCAGCGGTAAAGAGGAAAAGCCATTTTTTGAAGGTATCTGGTTGTTGCCATTTGGTCGCAATAATTTTGCGATATATCCATATCAAATATCTTTCAGTCAAATGTTAGGTTCTTTAGATGATTGTATTCCACGGGCCATGCATTATGGTATGGAATCATTAAGACCCTTAAAAGTTTTTTGAGACGAGAAACTAGAAGCTTCCAGATCTTGTACATTTTACTTACCAAGAAAGAAAAACCTTGCTTATCTTACTACTCTACTGTCAAGGTGCCGTCCCGTTCAAAATTAGGTAAGTTTCAATGGAACTTCAGAGAAGAGGAAAGGATTCTAAGACGAGGAGTTTGTACATGAGCAGTGCAAATTTTTCTTCGAGGTTGAAAAACATAGGAAAATTGATTGTCACTGACTGTTGTTTTTCTTGACAAATTTGAAATGATAACCAACTCTGTTAACTACCATTGTGCTTAATATGTATGTATTAGCGCTTCGATCTTTTTGCAATATCTAATAGATTTTGTATTTGTTAAAGGTGAAGGGAAAAACAGAACTAGATGTCAACGTACAACCTTCAGCTGATACTGCAAAAGTGACTCCTGTAGAGGATTTAGGAGAATCACAAATAGTAGAAGATAGCCAGGAAACCAGCTCTGTAAAGATTCAAGTCCAACAGCTTGCTGTTGAAGGGACTGCTGAGAGGAAACAAATAATTGCCAATGATAACTCACCTGAATCACAAGCTGAAGGTGAGGATGGATGGCAATCGGTTCAAAGGCTAAGATCAGCTCGCTCACATGGGCGACGTTTAAAACAGCGGCGAGGGATCATTAGTAGGGTGTACAGTTACCCAAAAAGGGTTATGGATACTGATGCGGATTACCCTTTTGTCAAGAGTACGAATCAAAATAGTAGGTACTACCTCGTGAAGAAACGAGCATTATCTCATACAAATTATGCAGAGCAGAGTGCAACACATCCCTCACACAGTACCAGATTCGGACGGAGAATAGGTAAAACTGTAGTATACCGGGTCAAGTCTGCTCCTGCATCTGGCAAAACTGCCACAGTAGAGCCTTTGAACAGCCTTGAGAAGTATGGTCCTTCACTAGAGTCTAACCACGCATCTGCAGTGAATGAAGTTGGTGCATTAAAGAATAGTATGGTTAGTCTTGGAAAATCACCTTCTTACAAGGAAGTAGCACTGGCCCCTCCAGGTACAATTGCCAAGTTACAGTTTACTCAAAGTGATATTCCTGATAACCAGGAAACGGATGTTGGAAAGGAAAAAGAAGAGACAGAGGAAGCAAAAGAAAATCCTGAATCCATTGTGGAAGAAACACATAGTGACAAAGACAAGAATTCTACCGTAGATTCCACCGGTAACATAGAAAGTGAAAGTTCTGTTGTTGAGGAGAAAGAAGAACGTCGCTCAAATGACATAGTGGGAGATGATTCATTGTTGGGGCCACAAAATGTGCAAGAACCTGCATCTGGTGTTATGGAAGTTCACGAAAATACTCAGACTAACACATTGATTGATAGCTTCCCTAGTTCAATTGATCTTCCTCTAGAAGAATCTTCTGAGAGTAACTCCTCCTATGAGTTTGAACCCCAAGGTAATTGTAACCCCCGTCTTCCAAGTGTGGAGGATGCCAAGGACAAACCATCAATCATAAATTCAACTGATGTTCGGGGAAACCTAAATAAGAAATTGTCTGCTTCTGCAGCCCCATTCAACCCTTCAGCATCCATTGCACGACCTGCACCAGTAGCCATGAGCATCCCATTACGTTCTGGTCCTGGTCCTATTCAACCTGTTCCTTGGCCAGTAAACATGACGCTTCACCCAGGGCCTGCTACTGTAATGCCTACTGTTAATGCAATACCTTCCCCTCACCATCCCTACTCCTCACCACCCCCAACCCCAAACATGGTTCAGCCATTGTCCTTTGTGTACCCTCCTTATGGTCAAACTCAAGCAGTGCCAACGACTACCTTCCCTGTAACCACTAGTGCTTACCATCCCAATCATTTCTCTTGGCAGTGTAATATTAGCCACAATGTGCCTGAGCTTGTTCCCAACACAATTTGGCCTGGTTGTCATGCAATGGAGTTTTCTGTTTCACAACCAGTTGTTGAGCCACTCATTGATTCAGTGTTGGAGCCTAAAGTGCAGTACGATAATTCTGAAGGTCAGCCTCCAGTTCCAGTTCTTCCATTGGACATTGAAAACGTAGGTGAATGCAATAAAGAATTGTGCCTTGCAAAGTCAGAAGGACCTAAGAATAGTGAATCAGCAGTCATGTCAGTAGATACAAAAGAAAATGGTCATTCCAATCTTTGTGAGGCTGAAATTTGTGGGACTGGTCCTAATCAGAATGAACGCCCAAAAGAAAATTCTGACAACAGTGAGGACAGAAAGATCGAGGGGGATAAAACCTTCAGCATTTTGGTAAAGGGGAAGAGAAACCGAAAGCAGACTCTGAGAATGCCCATCCGGTTGCTTAGTCGACCCTATGGATCACAATCCTTTAAGGTCATCTATAGCAGAGTAGTAAGAGGCAGCGAGAGTCCAAAGTCTACCAACTTTTCCTCAAGCAAGGATTGCACAGCTGGTGCGACTTAATCTTAGATTCTTCAAGTCCACCCATCATCCGATTGAGGGCTGTGGGATTTACTATGGGCAGAACAGACATGGTTCTCTATCCTGACACTTGCTGATTTCAATCTCATTTCCTACAGTAATAAGAGGTCAGTTCTAACAAGTATCAACTTTTTCTCTCCTACTCATTTGCCCGATATTTTGAGTTTCTATGAAATGTGCACCCGTTAATAGGCCTTCTAGCTAACTGTTGCCACACCTCTTTAGCATGAATATAGCAGTAAATCAATTTTACTTATGCTACATTAAAATCAAGAGAAAATGCAGAAGCTCCTTTCTGGAAGATTAGTTCTACAGAGATGATGCTTTTACGTATTTAGTGTTGCTACCATTTGTTTCTCTCTTGGAGTTTAATGTTTTGATGTGTGCATTAGCTAGACCAACTCATCAAAATAAAGAAATCTAATCATTTGTTTCTGTTAGGCTTAATAACACGAGATTTTCCCGTGATTACTTTTTAAAAAACTCTCTAAATATCAAAATTATAAAAAAATCATATTTTTTAAATTTTTATTAAAAAACTTATACAAAATTTCTGTAAAATAATTATCTAAGATCAGAACTAACGTGAAATATAGTTAGTTTATTTTGACTCATAATTTATAATTTTCTAAAATTTGATTCAAAATATTTATTTTTATACAAGTTTTTTAATTTGACATCTATGCAGTGTTTTAAAAACTGGACCGAATCAGTCGATCGGATCGGAAAATCGGTGATTCGGAGCGTGAAACGGTCCAGTTTAGTCCTTATTTTTTGTGAGCGATCGATCCGTTTATTTTGCGATCGATCCGATAAAAACCGCTGAACCGGTGAAAGAAAGAATCGGCTCGTCCATTTAAAATGCCTTGATATTGATGATTTCAGCTTGAATGAATATTATGATTAGTGACATTTTTTTTAATCTTTTTGATAAAATACGACTAATAAATTTTGTTATTTTATTTTGTGCTATGTTGGAAGCTACTGCCTACTCTGTGTTACTTGGTATCTCGTGTATGATCAGTGGTTTATGAATCATTTGCAGGGTTACAGGTGCAAGTTTTGGGGCATTACGGTTTTTTAACCAGTGTTACAGTTTTGGTCATTTCTGGCTAATGTTAGCGCTGCCGGACGTTGGTTTTAGAAAGTTTTGGCATTCCGAGCTTTGCCATTTCCTATAGTGATGACTTCATCCATTCATTATATTTGAGCTGTATATAGTTCGAATTTCCCAAAATCGAATTTTATTTGGTGATTAGGCCCAAACGGATTAAGCTTAACCTTATTTTGACATTTATTTTGGGTCTATTCTTTAAGCCCTCATCCTCTTCAAACGATGTTATTTAGGGTTTAATCACTTTTCAGTTCATCCTCTAAATTTTAGAAGTTATAATTTTTTTTCATATTTAATTATAAAATTTAAAAGTTATAACTTTTTTCTATATTTAATTATTAATTTTTAAAAATTTATCAATCCTGAATTAACTATGAACTTATAAAAATTTTATTTTCTATTTGATAATATCAATTTTCTTATATTTAAAATTTTAAAATTAAATTTTATAATTTAAACGATTCAGTTAAATAAAACTAAAATGATGTCATTTTATTTGATAAATTATTTATAAAAAATTGAGTTATTTTTAATTATAAAAGCTTATTACTTCAGAATAGTAATGAATGTAAAAAATTATTGTTTAATAATGAGTAGAAGTAAAAAAAATTAAGCAAATTGTCAAAAGAGAGTCCAAACGACAGCGTATCCTCTCTATGGCAACTGCCGCGAGACGAGGTCGATGTACCTGCAACGGAAAAACTGCACGCTGAAACACTATATATCCACGTCTTGAGAGGGAATATTTGGTTACTACGGTACTTCGTTTCACTTGATTGCGCTTTAGTCTTTGCGATCAGATAAAAATAGAGACGAAGAGTTCTTAGGGATCAAAGAACGTCTGACACCCTAATAGACGTTTATTTGATCCGCCGGAGAAGTCCGAGTACGGCGAACAGAAGAAAATGGCAACCGACAGCCTAGCAAATCATCGACAATGAAAGATGTGCAGCCGGATGCAGAAGAAGAGAAAATGAAGCATTCTTGGTGTAATCTTTGGTATGGGACTACACTACATCCCGTAATCTCATCAGATTTCGGAAACGTCTGGATTCTTCTTTCTTCTTCTTGAACGGTTCTTTGTTTGAGGTGAAACGTAGCTTATCTTATGGATGTCATTTTAATCATCTTAATATTGAGCAATGCTAAGATTTTTGCTAGTTCATCTTGACTCTATGAGATCTTGGTGATAGTAAAGATTACTGACGGAGTGTCTTTTAAATCTTGGCGATCTAGATTTGATCAAAGTTAAACAGTTCTGCTCAGATCTCTCTTTTTCTATTTTTGTTACTTAAGAAGTTCCAAGCGGCTTTTAAGTTTAACCTCCTTTTCTGTTTTGAAATTTCTTTAGGAACCTGAGAACAATCGGTCAGGACGGAATGGCAGCTGAGGACGCCACGAGGAAGTGCTCGTTTGTTTTGAGTCCTTGCGTCGGACCTTGGGTATTCTTGTGGGGGAGGTCACTCAGATTCTTAATAAAAATTACCATTTTCGTGTTTAGAGGGGAGATCGCAAAGGTTCTCCTCTCTCTGTGTTCTGAGTTCCTGCTTTTTCATTTCTGCTTCCAAAGTGGTCGACTGAACTTTGCCATGCTTGTATGGGACGTCACTCAGATTTTTAATAAAAATCACCATTTTTGTGTTTTGAGGGGAGATCGCACGGGATTTGCTCGGGTTCTCCTCTCTATGTGTGTATTCTGCGTCCTGATTTTCTTACCCTCCGTTTGGTTACTGTCCTCGTGAGTGGGGGGGGACAGTGGACAAGACAATAAAATCCTGTCACTCCAGCATGTTTGGTTTATGTCTCTGCCGGTTTTGTCACCTGCCACCGACAGACAGTGACAATAATTTCTGTCTATCTCCAAACCGTAGGACTGGCGACATTCTGACTCTGCCTCCGCCTCTTCATTCTTCGTTTGACTCATTTGCCCACGACTCCAGCGTCTGT
>JAOSBM010000004.1:3748416-3773460 GCA_027568955.1 Erythroxylum tenue
TTCTCATATTAGTCATATGCTCAATGCAATTCTCATGTTCTTTGAGTCTCTCACTAAGATGCTTCTAATCTCTAAATTTGTCATTTGCTAATCTACTTTATTTGTTAGTATATTTGAACAACTTACAACAAAAATAATATACTTTATCTACATGTTTAGAATAAATCAACCATTTTCTATCGCTAATCTCTCCATCACTCAAATTTCTATTATAATAAGAATATGAAAAATGATGAGAGGTATTTTCTAAAGGTAATATAAGATTCAATTCTCTTACAGGTCCTTTTTCAACTAAAATATCCCTTACTTTATTATCAAGATTATCCCAATTTCTAGGATCATAAATGTCCAATATAGGGCTTACTTGCTCATCTGCCTTTAAAATTTCTAAAGTGGATGCATTTGGTATATGATCATGCTCACTCAGATTTCTAATATCCTCGTGAATATGAATCTCATCACTTAAGTTTTCTCTATGTTGCTCAAAACCACTTTCTCCTAATTCCTCGGGACTCTCACTAGATGAGCCTACTTTTTAAATAAATTTATTAATTGCTCCTTTTTGGGATTCTATCAACTGTGCTACTTGTTTTCTTTTTTTTTTCCTTTTTTCACTCCCAGATAAATACTTTTTAGGCAACATAATATAAACTAATTATAACACAGTTGGATTAGAAAAAGAACAAAAGCACCTGTATGGAACTAGAAGAAGTATGCATGCACAACCAAACTCCAATAGTTTCACAATATATCACAAAGATATATAAATGGTATTATATCTGTGATAGAGGAAAAAATAAATAACAAAATTTAATATCTAATATTAAAAATAAAAAACAAAGAGCAAATTTTAATGATAGAGACACACTAATTTCTAAAAATACAAGAAATTAACATACTTAGGAAATAAGCTAATATAATGTCCACGTTAATGACAAATTATAAATTAATTATAGCATATTCAAATATTTAATAAGCTAAAAATACATTAAAAATTTAGAAACTTTACCTTTAAATTATACCCAGAACTTAAAAAACAAAATCGTAAAATTTTTTGCTGCTAATTTTTGAGTTGGAGTACCTTAAATACATATATTGATAAAAATAAAGAAATTAAAAGGTAAAAATACACCTAAATATTTCAAAACTATTTATAAGCACAACATGTTAACTTAACCACAACGTTAACTTATAACGTTAACTTATCAATCTTGGAACTTTATGGCTTCCACCAACAGCTTCCAGCCTTCCACTAACGTTTTACTCTTTGAAAACATCAACTACACCAACGTTAAAATCATTTATTACTACCTCTCCATTAAATACATTTATTACTACCTACGGCCTACGTAACGTTTGAGCCTTACGGCTTTCTCGTTGGGACTTGGGAATAGCGCAGGAGAGCTTAAGTATCGCTGATCTTGAGACTTTAAAGGAGTGATATAGTGATATTGCAGCTGTGGGAGTCGAGAGGTCAAATAACAAAACATGGGGTTGGGGTCCCCTTTTTATAGTAGACCCTAGACAGGGGCAGGCATTTAGGAGGCCAATAAGTACTTTTCTCTACCACAAATTAAAGAAAAATGGGTATTTGGTTGTAAAATAAAAAAGCACTTCTTTAATAGATACAACTTTTTTGACAGCCAAAATACATCTTTTTAAGAATCTCAAATTTGGAGCTTATCAAAAAAGTGATTTTTCAAGTAGATTTTTCAGATCAATTAATACCAAAATATAGCTTTTTAAGAAGCTCAAATTTTTCTTTTTCATGTAAATTTTTTAAATCAATTAATGAGCCTATTTTTAGTCTCTTTTGTTCTTATGTTTTACACATAATTCCAATAATGCTCACAAATTCATCTTCCCGTTTATTATGTATTTAACTATTTACTCAACTTAGATATTTATTTTGGGATTTATATAATATTATTTATTTTGGGATTTATATAATATTATTTAGCTTTTTATATGTTTTAATATTTATTTTCGATATTAGTTTACTTATGTTATAATCTATATAAAAGATTTGGTTAAATATATTTTCATTTATGTTTCATATGGTTTAAAATTATGTAATAATTAATATATTGTGCTTTGCATATTATTTAATATATTTTAAATAATATTTATATCCATAAATAATTTTTATTAGAAAATAAAATATAGTTAACATTTAAAGTGTTTTTTATTTTTATGTTGCCAAACAGTCTACTGTATAAAGCTCTTTTTTAAATGACAACCAAACAATTAATTAGCTTCTTAAAAAAGTTCTTCTCATAAAAGCTCTATAAAAAAAAACTATGCTGACAAAATCTCTATTGGTATAAGCCTAACTAAACGGAGACTAAATAGAATTAAAGAATATAAAATATGATTGAAAGATATTGTTTTTATTGGTCGAAAAATTTGAAGCTTAATTAAAAATTTTGTTAAATAAATATTAATTAAATTATTTTAGCTTACAAATATTTATTAATTTACAAAAATTGACCAATTAATTTACATAATTGTCAATTGTTAACAACAAAAATTATTAAAGTAAATAGAACTAAAAAGTTAAAAGGTTTAAGACTTTTGCGATTGAACTAACCAAATTGGTTAGTTTTTTTAATCATTGAAAATTAGACAAGTGAATCTCATATTTATTCAAGTTTAAGTGTAAATAGAGTAGTATTGTTGTAATACTCTAAATAGTGAGAAAAGGGGATTAAGTATTACTAAGTAACTATATTTCCCAATGTTTTCGTTTTTTATTAAACATTTCAATTTTATAGTGATTTATGTTGGGTCCCGTTTTCGGAACCCAACGCTTAGTTCCTTGTAATACTATAAACCATCATCAATTCATAACTTGGCTTTGATACCATCAATGTTGGATCCCGCTTGGTTCCGAAATTCAACTCTTGCTTAATCATAAAACGTGTACCAAAAACATGATCTTCTTCATTACTCCTTATTTCTGGATTTCCCACACTCTTCGGTATCATGAAACGTGTGTGTAATCTAAGAAATTACCTTAACCATTATCGGTTCGTTATCATTCTCATAACATCTCAAGCTACAAAGGCGAGCTCACATAACGACATCACAACAATTTCAATTGAATTCTTCAAAATGGTAGCTCTTAGTCTCTAGTTTATGTAGAAATAAGAGCCACCTCATTCGGAGCTCTATAGTTCAAGATATGCTTAAAAATCTAAAATATGTTCATGGCCTAATCATGCTGTCCCAACTGATCTCTTATTTTCTATCAATCAAACTTTTTGATTTCAACTCCAAAGGCTATCAATTTTTATGGAGAGGTAGGAAAACGTGTTAGGAATCTATCGCCTCAAGAATTACCTCAATTGGAGGTCGGACGAAGGAGTTATGACCAAACGAAACCAACATGTTCATGACCTTATTTCATCAAACAATTTGTAGCCTTATCTCTCTAATTTAACCCAAATAAAGAATCATCTCATTCGGATAACCAGAACAAAAGTTATGGCTAAAACACTGAGGCATACTCAATGAACATATTTCAATTACATTTTCCAACTTTTAACTTCCAACATATCACGTATAACCCATCTTGTATCTAAACCATCTTTTTCATTTCACTTCAAATTCAAGAATTCTCCTTTCTCTACACATGAATAATCCCCAACAATTCCTCAATTAAGCGTAAAGTTCAGGGTCCAACAATTTATGTTCCAAATATCGTATCGAAATTGATATTTACTATTTTGAATAATTTTTTAAATTATAAATTAGTCTCTCAATTTTTTAAAATTAAATTAAAAATAAATATTTAAAAATAATATTGAAAAGAATTAAAACAATAAAAATAGCCCGTGAATATAAATTTCAATTTTATATTATAAGTAAATTTTTTAATCAATAAGTCTACTTATTAAAAATTAATGTACAAATATTCTTTAGATATAATAACTATTTTTAGTAATTCATTTTTCTTAATTTATAAATTTAATATGATATTTTTCAATATTTTTGATAATCAGAAGATTTTGGTATTGATTTATAACTAGCATCACTGACAATATTATAAAAATCAAAATGCTCATTTACATAAAGAAACTAATTTCTTAGGAGCTTTTAAATTTAAAAGATTTAAAGTTTGTATTACTGTAAAACAGGTTGCAACCTGATCAGCATTAAAAAGAGAAAATTGTGCCTAAAGCCAAAATATATTGGGATTGAACAAAATTTGTCACTTATCTTTAAATTATAAATTTATTAAATAATTTATTTAAAATACATAATTTAAAAATAATTTATGTGCTTAATGATTTATCTAATGGGCATCTTATAAATAATTATTACATTTTATGACAATATTAAAAAAAAGTCCACTTCTTACTTAAAAGTTAAAACACGGTTTAATCTAAAAATGGAACACTTACTCTAAGATTAGGGATAGCATGGGCCTACAGGTCGGCGCTACCTTGCCTGTAGGCTGTAGCCCGTCAGCGTAAGACAGGCTGACTTTAATTTTAAAAATTAAAATTTCACAAAACGACGTCGTTTTGTTATTTCTCGTTGGGCCAAGCTGTTGTATTTTGTAGCTTGATTAATCCAGGGTAAAGTCAGACCGTGTCGAACTGAATTGAGCTGATCTAGACATATTTGCCATCCCTAAACAGGATAGGCCATAGGGTGCATCGAAGGTTAGTGAAGTGTCTTCTTCCAGAAATCCACTCTCCTATTTTTAGTGATTTAATTTTTTTGTTATTACTTATTAGACTCTAAAGAAAGAATAAGTACACGCTAAAACAAACTATTGATTTTTTTTTAGCCTAATGATTTCTATATACCGTACGAGAACAAAGGGGGTGTAGCTCATATGGTAGAGCGCTCGCTTCGCATGCGAGAGGCACGGGGTTCGATTCCCCGCACCTCCATACCCTTGTTAATCGCACAATAATCCAAGTTCAACGACGTAAGGTAGCAGACTTTGGTCGAGTGCCTCCTTCAATCGATAGGAAATAATATTTCAACCCAATGCTACGTGCGAACCTTACTGACTACTACTGCTTTTGCTCGTGTCAGTTCTAACCATGAACTACTGAATATTAACCACAACCAATCCATCAGGGAAAGGAAAAGGAAAAAGAGGGAGAAGTGAAATGGAACACGATCCTTGTCTCCAAAAAAATAAATGAAGTGATAAGTACGATGAGAAATCAGCTTCAGGTAACAGAGCACTGACTAGCAAGGAGCGCAGTGACCCTAAAAATGGAAAAAGAAAAAGAAAAGAACTTCTTGTCTACTTGGACCATGAAACTGCGTCTATTTCAGCTTGGGCACTTCTGTACAGCTCCAGTCTCTTTGCCAGGGAGGTACGGCGCTGCATAACGGCAGGATCCTCATCCAGCATTGAAGAAAGTTGTTTTGTCTGTTCCAGGTATTAAGTTGACAGGTTATTGACAACCATTATCAAAATAGTAAACAGGTTAAGGATAGGAATCTCACCTCCCTCCGACCTAACTCCGCAAAGAAATAATCAAGTAAACAGCGTTTGGCTTCACGAACTTGGCAATGCACCACAGACTTTGGTATAGCATTCCTCAAATGTGCGGCCACCATGTTGACATAGGCCAATACATTGCTCCCTGTTGGTTGAGAAATCCACATGACGTGAGTCTCCTGATCCAATGGCTTTAAAATCCAATGATACGGGAAAGTTCAAGTCCCGAATTGCACCTTCTTATTCTTGTATTTTGTTATAAAGAAAGTTTTGAGTAGCAGGTTTCCAAAACTCTGAACCATCGACACAATAGAATGCATCGTTGCTTCAAACTTGAAAACAAGATGGATATAAATGGCAGTCGTAGATACTTACCAATTCGCCTGAGATAGGCATCACTATATCTGTCAAAAATTGAGTGCGTTGGATTTCCACCCTTTTCAATATCTTGAGGAAGCTTCCGGAAAAATTCAACGGTTAAGTAATGACACTCCATGTCCACCAGCTGTAAAGTAGATTTCTTGCTTTCTTCCCTCATCCTATCCAGTGACTCAACAGCAGCAGCGCTAACTTCCACTCGCAGAGTCGGGTATTGCTTTAGTTCCTACGAAGGCAGGTTATCAGCTTTATCAGCAATTAAGAACAATTATTGGGATCAGAGCAAATACAGAGTTGAGTCAACTTTCCTCCAAAAGTTCTGAGCTTTTAATGTATTATATAGCCCACTATGCATCAGCTAATCGCGTAATAGCATCTACAGTTTTGCTCTCTAAGTTACTGTTGTTCGCGGTGACGGACCAATATCTAAAAGCGCAAAATTCATGTTCAGTAAATAAACATGATCAGGAACTTACATGTGTCTCACTGATAGATTTGTGAACCAGATCCTTCAGTATGGAATGAACCTAAATCCACAGTTTAAGCATGATATCAGGCTTTTTAATAGAATCCAACCAAATAGGTCACTAGCATTAGCAGAAATTAAACAAAATGCATGTGCATTTGCAAACAATTAGGAATGAATAATTGTTGAAAATGTTGATAAAAAATAACAAGTTTGAGCCTGATATTATTGGAATTAGATACCATTTCTTAAGGAACGCTAAGCATCACTCTGAGCAAAGAAGAAATGAAGCTTAAAATTTTGCATTAACTCTTATGCCAGAGAGAGCAACTTTTAGATTGTAATAATGGCTAATGTGATAAAAATGAGTCCAGATCCTCTGTCCAGTTTTTATGGTGTCTTATTATGTCCAGTGAATCTTAGCCATTCATTTATGCGGATCCCACGTTAATTTATGTGGGGCCTACGTGGGACCCGCATAAATTAATGGCTGAGATTTACTGGACACAATAAGACACCATAAAATTGGACAGATGATCTTGTTCCGATAAAAATAGATACATAACATTCAAGCTATGTATAGGCTAGGTGCTGAAAGTATGAATACAGACGAGGAAAGAAATAGCAAACATACTACTCGCTTAAGCATGAAAAGATCAGACAAAAGAAGATGGGCTTTCAGATAGTAACAACTTGCCAATGTTTGGATTCATTCAGGTTTCTAGTATGGAGCCATCTTATTTTAACTCCGTTGGTAGGTAAATCATATGACCAAAAAGCAAAGAAAAGATCAGTCAGTGAACTGTAATTTCTAATGGGAATGACTGATATGCACATGAATTCATACCGCATCCACAGCTGCCTCAGCAGGACCTCTGACTGTCACTATTGTAGATTCAATAAGTCGGCGATAACCTTGCTCGGGTGCAATTAGATGTGGTTGATATCCATCAGCTTCAGTTATTAGTTTTCGTACATTATCCACCGAAAGATGTTTGTCAAATTGCAACCTCTTCATAGCAGCAGGAAGTTGACTATCAAACACACCATAGATTTTATCACCACCAGAACGTCTGCAAAAATCAATCAACAATGACATGATTAAACTGCAGACAACCGAGGAATGAAAGAGAATAGGTTCCTGATTAAAAATATTTAGGCATCATCCAAACACGTACGTGCCATCAAGATGTTCTTTGAATATCTGATCAAAAGAACGACAAATTTCCATTATCATGTATAGCTTTCCCTGTAAAGAGAAAAAAGGGCAAGAACATGTGGAATAAAAACAGAAGGTGAAAGGGCTTTATTTTGCTGAAAGATGAAAATAAATTTAAACAATATAAAAGCTTACACCAGCATCAGTAGCAACAGGCCTTCCAAGACGGTTCAATTCAGTTTCTAGCTCCATAATACTTCTGCTGATGAGAGACTGAAGGCCAGGGATTCGTGACTTGATGACTTGTTCCAAATGCTGAAAATGAATCAGTTAAGGTTATACTTACTATATATCATATATGTGCTCTGGGACAACAACGTTTAGACCTGGGCACTATGAGTCAAGAATTGGGAGGGATAGTTATATCTGTTATTCCAACATAATTAAGCCACTGTACAACAATTATCTGATTTTGGACATTTTCTATCTCTATAAACAGCTGCCACACCTTAGCATTTTCATGCAATATATGCAAGTATCCATGAGCCATGCACAAACAAATGCTCCCAATAACATCACCGTATACCTTGGAAAGCATCTTTCCCAAGTACTCTGAACCCATCCTTTGAGCAAGATGCCTATACTCTGAAGTGTTCTGGAAGTACTCCCGTTCTCTGCGCCGAGCAGCAATCATATCCACACTTTTGTTAATGTCAGCTTGAGAACGATTTACAACACCAACCCATGGATATTGTAGCTTGTAAGACTTTCCTTCTAGAATCTGGAGACAACAAGATATTAGATAACGCAGAGTAATAAAACTTGAAGAATTTCGCGTCTGCAATACATAGATGAAAACAAGAGAAAAAGAATAATAGGTTCTTTAACAATCATTTCTTCAATAATTAAAATCCAAATTGAAAAAATCACTAGCCTCTCTTCCAAATTGTCATAGCAGAAGCTAAATAACAAGTGCATGAGTCAAGATAAAACCCGCAATTGTACTGTTATGAGAAAAAAACAATGCTTCATTAATGAGGAACAATTCCACAATGAAAGCATATAAAATGAAAACAAACTCACGTCTACTGCATTGGTCCCAGCATCCATAAGATCAATCTTTGTCAAAACTCCAAATGTTCTCTCTCCTGAAATTTGATGATAAATGAAATATGTGGGGAACAAATGTCAAAATTTTATGTGCGAGTAAAGCAATAACTGTTTAATGAGATAGTCAACTTCCAGAGGTTCAGAAAACATTAAGGAGTTAATGACAATGTACATTTACAGTATTAGTAAGCCTCAAATCTATTAAAAACTGGAAGTATATCATAAACCAATTCCACAATGTAATGTTGGCATTGACTCGTGTCATATCCAATTATAGCCTCCCCACTTTTTCAGGTGCACACACTGTATGTAAATGCCTATAAATTATACTCAATCATTTTTGATGTTTCACACCTTACACCTGAAGTTAGCCTTATTTCAAATAGATGCCTATAAGTTGTACTCAGTCACTAATTCCTTCATAATTTAGTATTTCTATAAATTATACTCAATCATGTTCGATGATGGTCAAACAAGCTAGTTTCACACCTTAAACCTGAACTTAGCCTTATTTCAGACTTTCAGTAGATGCCCATAAGTTATACTCAATCACTAATTCGTTCGCAATTTGGTACTTCGGTAGGATGTTACACTACCACATTAACAAATGTGAAGCTATGAAGTACTGCTATTAACTACTTCTTGAGTTCTTGTAAGAAAAGCTGTCTGAAAAGCTTACCCTTAGGGTCAACTTCACGAGAGATCTTAATTGCGTCAGAGGTAGCAAGATCTTGATTGGCAGGAGAAATTGCTAGAATAATGCAATTGGGCTGCAAAGATATATTGTTGTTTTGAAAAATCGTATTCCATAAGCACGAAAGTAGATCCAAAAGGGGATAACAATTACCTTTTCAATAAAAGACCGCACCATATTCTCTATGTCCTGCACGATACTTTCATGTTGACCATCTATGAAGCGTCAGTAGGCATTGCCCATCATTCAGTCTTACAGTAAAGAACTGAAGCAATGTGGAAAATTCATAAAACTAAGGACAAAGATACAAGTTGCTCACCTACAGCTACTTTAGTTAGTCCAGGAAGATCAATCAATGTCAAATTCACAACTGCCACAATATCAAATAGTCATTTAGTCAGGAACCTCCAAATTGAGGACAAGGGCCAAAAATCCTGGAGTTAAGAATATGCTGATCATAGCATGCATTCAGGATGTGAAAATGTAAAAACACCACAATTGGAGGTCAAATTGATAATCAAGTAACGAATGCTAAAGTTATTCTCAAAAGGGCTTCTTTTGGAATTAATAATTAACGTGAAGGGGTGTATCCTATGTCTCAGCGTAAATAAGTAATTTCATTCGGAGGCCAAATGTATGTTATAAATGAATGATTTACCAAAAGAAAGTTGAAATAAGAATGAAGACCTTAAGACTCATGAATGATTTAGAGACAAATGCCTATCAACTGTAAGCAGTTAAAATATTATTGCAAATTACCATTAGGAGAATAGACACTTAAATGAATTGGAACAGTAGAAATTTGTTTGGTGCGTCCCGTCTCTCGATCCGTCTCATCAGAGATTTCTTGTCTGATAGCCGCTATTACCATTAAAATCAGCAATTCATATGTTAAAAATATATTAAATTTATTGTGGATATTAATTTATTAAATAGCTTGCACAAAAACTATGATATAAATAATAGAAATAGAAAAAAAAAAAACCTTTTTGTTAAATTTGGATCTCTTACTAAAATAACTTGCCCGATCCTGTCTAATGTATAAAATAACGTCGATTTGAGCATTGGACAACAATCTCTAAACTTATGTCCAACGCTGAAAGCAATATGCGTTAAACAGGGGTTGGACAAGATTATTTTAGACAGAAGATTCAAACTAGACTGAGAATAAAATAAGAAGCCTTCGTCTGTTTAGCACTGTACCAAAATCAGTGAATTTCTTTTTTGGGAGATGCATGAACTCTCCGTATTCTTTTCCTTCGTCAATCCTATGAAGCTGCAGGACAAGAGGTCGCCGTGTAACAATTCCTACAAGCAGATATCATTATCATTTTCAGTTCATAGGAAGCTCATACTTACAAACAAATGGTCAAACAACTATGAGCATAACCAAAAAGGAAAAAAAAAACTTGACACTAAATTACCTGCACCACGGGGCAAAAAGTCCTTTCCAACAATGCTCTCCAGCACTGAAGATTTTCCAGAGCTCTACAAACAATTATTCCATCTATACGGTTAAATTGAACGAATCCTATCCCTCTCTCTCTGTTAAATGCTCTTAAACTAAGTTGTAGAGAACCAAATTACGGAATTTTCAAAACCATTCTCTGGATGTATTCAATGATTACCCAACGGAAGTGTTGGACAATAAAACCTGGGACATTGATGTTGCAGTAACATCGTTGAGATATAAACCTTTAGCTTGAAAATTCACTCGTCAATGGAAAATATATACTGGAATGAGTTACTGATTTTCGGCAATCACAGTTCAACAAGGAAGCGACTAAATCCAAAATTTTCTTCAGAAAAACAAGCGTATCACGTAGTATAAGACGAAAAGAGAATGACCAATATGGCAAGAATACATAGTTATTTCATACATCAGTCAGTAAATAGCTCCTGTTCTCAAGTAGAATAGGTTGCCGATCCAACAACAGAGCAAGCTACGACACGTTTAGATCCATGTTTGTCAAAACATGGAAACTAAGCGTAGTATTGATTCTATTGAAGCCAATAATATCAGATTAGTAAACAACTGGTAACATAAACAAAATGAAACTAAAAAGGAAAAGAAGAAGATGAAAGGAAGAAAATACTCAAATAGATAAAAGAGAGAAATTAAAGATCTATCGATGAAACTGAAACTAGACAAAAGTGAACGTGAGAAATGATATAAAAACCCAACGTCGTCGTTTGTGTTTGTGGTTTAGAAGAAATAGGGGGATTCGAGATGGTACCTGGCCTCCAACGACGGCAATGGCGGGTAACGAATCCCAAAGAGTGGGCAATGCGCTCTCTTCGCCGTGATCGCCAAGCGCCGTACACGCCCTCTGTAGCTTGTTTACCAACGATATCAGGTTCTCCATAATGCGATCAGCCGGCACTCCAGTCGGTTACGGTATATAACGAATTACAGGTTTATTGTTATTATTATTATTGTTTTATTTTCCTTGTTCAATGAAAGATAGAAAGAGAGAAGGAGAGAGAGAGAGAGAGCCTGGTAAAGTGTGGAAGGAGGAATCGAAGAAGAGGAAGTTGGAGAAAGAACCGCGAAATGGAAACAAGTGAAGGGTCAGTTAAGAGATGGTCACAGGAAACTTTCTAAATTCTAACGGACTTGTTCGCATGGTCATGCATTTACCATATTACCCTTCTCTTCCAAAAGCAAATTTTATAAAAGTTGACGCTGGATTTGGGCCATCGATCGAGTCAAACTCGTCCGGAAGACCAATGATTTGTTTTCTGTCTATACTTGCCAATTTATACTACTTTTTGACAAATTATCTTATTCAAGTACATAATAAAATAAAAATTTTCTACTTTTGTATAGAAAGTTTTATAAGAATAAATGCGCTTTCGAGTATGATTTAGGCTATGTTTAGTTAGAGCCGACCCGGGTAAGGGCAGGCAGATTTAGCTTCATGAACAATTAAATAGGTAATAAAAAGGGTTTTATTTTATTTTATTTTGTTCTTTATGAAGCTCTGAATTTTTATAAAGAGCAACAAAAGGGTCTCTTTTTTTAAATCTCTTTTATTTTTTATAAAAGCTCACTCTTAATTATTATAAAAAAAGAAAAAAGTAATATAAGAACCTTTTTTATTTATTCGGGACCTATAAAATGTCAGGACCGGGCTTGTGTTTAGTTGGATGTAAAATTTTTAATGCAATGTAATAAAATATAATAAAATTGAATAGTTTATAATATAATAGAATATAAATGGATATAATATTATAAAATTATTGTTTGGAAAGAATGAAAAAATTCATAATATAATAGTGTAAAGTTATTTATCATTTTACGTTTCATCCTAAAATTTTCAAATATGAAGTTTTTTATTTTTACTGTTTACGATGAAATGAGATTTAATATAAAACTCTCCTCTTCCGTCTCATCTCATTTCATTCTATTATAAACTCTCCTCTTAAATAATGAAATAATATTACATTTCATTCAATTCTATTAATAAACTTCCAACTAAATATACCCCTGAGCAGTCGATTTATCTAATTGAAATTTTTATATAATCATTCAATCTGAATACCGGACGAAGAACATAGACTAGGCAACAAACATGCATAAATCATTTAATGAAAATGTGTTTTCATATTCCAAAGCCTCAACATTTAGCTCTTGATCTTCTAATTGAAAAATAACATTTATAACGACATATTCATATATATTTTTAATTAGATAGATTTTGCTTATTTACAAAGTACTATTATAATTTTAATTTGGTAGATGCTTATTTTAAAATATTATAAACATAAAAATCATATTTTGTTAAGTTTTTATCGAACTATTTTATTAAAATTTATTATTAAAATCAAAACAAAACAAAAAATTCTTAACATAATTTGACACTTAGATTTTAACTTTCCACTAGGCTCTTCTTGTCATTGAGGAACGTAAACTTTGTCATCGCTATCAAAATCGTCATTTATCCAATATTTACAGTCTGAATCGCACATAAATATCTAAATCTAAGATGAAATACTCATTCATATGGCTGACAAATACCATGTTATAGGGGTGGATAGAGTAGATTGGAGTAATACTAATGCCTTCTTCTTGAAAAAAGGGTGGACGGTCTATCCAACAAACACAAAAGACTAAATTCAAAGGTTGATTATATGTCCTTTCAAGTGCCATAATTACATCAATAATTATTCAATCAAGCTACCCAACTTAATTTAAATTTGAGAAGATATAATGTCTAGTATTATTATGGACCGTAATTCCCTAATAGTATAAAAATAATATTTAAAAAATGTTCACCTTATTTACCTTATTTTTAAGGGCTTAATATTTAATTTATTCGATTGAAGTTAGAGTTCAAAAGAAAGGGGTTAATTATAAAAAAATCCAAATTTTTGTCAAATTTTTAATTAATACCTGAACTTTAAAAAGTAGCAATAAAATGCCAAAATTTTTAATTTTTTCAGTTCTAGCCCAAACTTCAAAAAGTGACAATAAAATGCTCAAACATTCAATTTCTTCAATTTCATCCCGACGTTATCTATTATTCTTCTGAAGCGCTCAACCTTTTGTTTTCTATTTGTTATTTTGAGACCCCAAACAATATTTGGAGTCTTGTTGATCCAGACTTACAAGGAAGAGCTGACGAAAATGCTTAAAGGAATGATCAATTGGAGTTATCCTAAATTCACCAAAGAGTAGATTATTCAGTTTTTGGCAAAATTGCTAATGCTAAAATTGTCAAAGAAGCGTGAAGTATCTTGAAGCTGGCTTACAAAAGTATAGATAAGGCTCAAAAATCCAAATTGCAATCCCTACGTAGAGAATATGAGAGGCATGAAATGTCTAATTCAGAAACTGTTGAACAATATTTGTCTCGTGTTACTAATCTTGTCAACAAGATGAGGCTATATGAAGAGAATATTTCACATAGTAAGGTAGTGGAAGAGATTCTACGCACCATGCCTATTAAATTTGACCATGTTGTGACTACAATACTAGAGTCACATGATACGGAGACTATGACTGTAACAGAGTTACAGTGAAACATTGAAAGTCATGTTAGCAGAATATTGGAGAAAACAGAAAAGACAACAAAAGAAGCCTTAAAAGGCCAGGTGAATTTTAATAATGTTGCAGAATCTAATCAAAATGAAGATCGTAGAGGTTATGGGTTTAATAATAGATTTCAGAGGAGATTTCAGAGGCAGACGAAGAGGAAGTTTTAGAGGAAGAGGCTGTGTGAATAATTTTAACCAGGGGAGAGAAAACAATTTAAGAACATTCACTCAAGGAAAAGGATGAAATAATTTTGAGCCTATCAATCGAGAAAGAGGCCGAAGTAATCAATATCAAGAGAGATGTAATTTTAATTGCTTTAATTATGAATGGTATGAACATAAAGTTGTTGATTGTAGACCCAGATCTCAGAACAACTATTAGGCTAATGTTGCAGAAAATCAATACCAACATTTTGGTGAGAATTCTACTAATATAGAAAGTTTATTTCTACCAAACAACTCTTGTATGGAAGATGAAAATATCTAGTATTTAGATTTTGGTTGTAGTAATCATATGTGTGAGAATAAGGAGTTATTTTCTTCTTTAGATGAAAATGTTCAGTCAACAGTCAAATTTGGAAATAATTCAAATATTCCTATTTTGGGAAAAGGTCAAGTATCCATTAGGCTAAATGATGGTTCTAAAAGTTTTATCTCTGATGCTTTCTATGTTCTTGGTCTTCATCATAATTTATTGAGCATATTCAATTATCGAGAAAGGTTACAAAATGCATATTCATCATGATTTTTGTACCTTGATAGACAGGAGTGGAAGATTTACTGCAAACGTAAAGATGTCTTCCAACTGTCTATTCCCACAAAAAAATCATCATGAAAATTTTGCTTGCTTGAATTATGTGATACCTAATGCAAATAGGCTATGGTAAATGCGTTTTGGACATTTTCATTTTTCTTAATTAAATTATATATCAAGAAATGAGCTTGTATCTGGCTTACCTGTTGTGAATATTCCTAATAATGTATGTGAGACATGTGAGATGGAAAAAAAAGTATAGGGATGTATTTCCAATTGGAAAGTCTTATAGAGCAAAGAAGCTAATGGAAATTATTCATTCAGATCTGTGTACTGTTGAAGTTCCTCAAATGGAGGTAATAGGTATTTTATTACTTTTATTGATGATTTAATAGAAAGGCCTAAGTGTATTTCTAAAGCAGAAGTCAGAAGCTTGTGGTGCGTTTAAATCATTTAAAGCGTTTGTGGAAAAACAAAGTAGTTCCATAATTAAAGCGTTAAGAACAAATAGATGTCAATAGTATCTTGCATGCATAGAAGTCTTTGAGCAGTATGAGATTCAACATCAATTTACCACGAGATACACGCCTCAATAGAATGGAGTAGCAGAAAGGAAGAACAAAGCTATTATGTACATGGTAAGATCCATGTTAAGATCTAAACAATTGCCTAAAGAATTTTGGGCAAAAGTTATTGCTTGTGCAGTTTATATTTTAAACAGGTGTCCAAAAAAAAGCCTTAATGACAAATCACTTTAGGAAGCTTGGAGCTGAAGGAAACCTTCCATTTGGCATGTCAAAGTTTTTGCGTGTATTGATTATGCTCATATACCAGCTCAATTGTAGAAGAAGCTGAATGACAAAGGTGAGAAATGTATTTTTATAGGCTATAGTACAAATTCAAAAGTTATAAATTATATAATCCAAATACAAAAAAGATGATTAGTAGTTGTGATGTAACTTTTAATAAGGATGGAATATAAGATTGGTCTTCAACTTCTCAAAAAAGGCCAGTGGTAATTTTAGAAAGCTATGAAGAAGAAAATACTCAGGCATATTTAATATATCAGCCAGAGACATCTACTAGACCCCAAAGATGTCGTCAGTTACCAACCAGATTGGAAGATTATATGATAGGTACTGATAATGATCTATTTGATGAAGAGATTATTAATTTTGCTTTATTTGCATATTGTGAACCGGTTAATTATGAGGAAGCATCAAATGACTTGAAATGGAGGAAAATCATGGATGAAGAAATATACGCAATTGAAAAGAATGATACAAGGAAATTAACAGATTTGCCCGCTGATAAAGAGCTTATAGGAGTAACGTGGGTGTACAAGAAAAAGTACAAGCCTAATGGTGAGATTGATCAGTTTAAAATTAGATTGGTTACAAAAGGATATAAGCAAAAACTAGGTATTGAATACTTTGAAGTATTTGCTCTTGTTGCGAAATTGGATACTATTCGCATTACTATCTCTCTGTCAGCTCAAAATAACTGGAAAAATTATCAAATGGATGTAAAATTTACCTTTTTGAATGGAACTTTGGAAGAGGAAGTGTATGTTGCGTAACCTGCAAGATATGAAATTAAAGGAAAAGAAGATAAAGTTTACAGGTTAAAGAAAACACTGTATGGATTGAAGCAGGCACTAAGAGCATGGTATATAAGAATTGATTAATATTTCATAAAGCATGATTAGAATAGAGGCAATTCAACAGGATGAAGGAATTTTTATTTCTCAAAGGAAGTATGCAAATGATATTTTGAAGAAATTTAAGATGGAGAATTCAAAACCAGCTCCCACCCCAGTTGAAGAGAAATTGAAACAATTAAAAGAAGACAAAAGGAGATCAATAAATTCAACTTGCTAAAAGAGTTTAATTGGAAATATAAGGTGTTTAATTGCAACTAAACCAGATATAATTTTTAGAGTTGGATTACTTAGCAGATTCATAGAGGAGCCTCGTACCTGTCATTTACAAAGAGTAAAGAGGATTTTCGGTATATCAAAAGTACTTTGAATGAAGGAAATTTTAATGCAAATGTCAATTATGTAAATCTTGTAGGTTACACAGATAGTAATTGGGGTGGAGATATAGAAACAAGAAAAAGTGCATCAAGGTCTTTTTTTTAATCTTGAGACTGATGCAATATCACGGTCTTTAAAGAAAAAACTTGTGGTTGTGTTATCTACAGTTGAAGCAGAATACAATGCGCAAAGAGGAGTGAGATGCTCTTCCTTCTCTTTACGTTAAGTGCCTTCAGTTATGGTTCCAGCCTCCTTGTGGTATTTTCCATAAAGATTCTTTGGAAATTTCCTACCTTTCAGTCAACTTTGTTTCTCAAACTGTCACCTAATCACCTCTCCTTTTTATTCTAAAAGGTTGTTCTTTCCTTTTTTTCATGTCAACTAAGCCTAATGTAGCTTGACTCCAACGATAATTTCCCCCCTTTACCCTTACCAAAATCTTCCTCCCCTATCATCCCTACCGAAAAACAACCCTCTTTTCAACCTCTAATTCAAACCCAAAAGTTTCAACAAACTCTGTTACTCTCTTCCATCACCTCAAACATTCCTCTGTCCTCCCCAAATAATACCCTGCAGCCTAAGCAGCCCCTCACCGGTTCTTCTTCTCCTAATATTCCATGGAACAAAAGCTGGAAACAAGTTGTGGGTGAGCCAACTGGTGTCACTCTTCAGTGTAACCCACCAAAAGTTATTGATAGCAAGCCAGTAGTGCTTCCAGATATTCAGACCTTGCGGAATGGCGCTAGAGTCTGGGAATCCCCCTGGTAGGTTCTTCATGGAATGACGACCTACTTTTCCTATCATTCAAAAATGGGCAATTAGTCATTGGAAAAATAAAGGACTCTCTGATGTTCTTCTTACTGAAGACAATCTAGTCTTTTTCACTTTTACCTCTCAAGATGAAGCAAATAAGGAACATGACGGGCAGCGAGAAGTAGAGGAGATGAGAATTTTCTTCTTTAATCCAGACCCTTCATCATTCCAAAAACGAAGTCATTTTGTTAAGTATGATGTTAGTAGTCGTTGGTTGGTTTTGGAAAGGAGTATAACTCCGAAAGATGTAGTACTATTTCTTGAATCATTTTCAATATATATACTCCATTTAATTTTTTTTAAAAAATGAAGCAAATGAGGTATTAGAGGAAGGTCCTTGGCATGTAGCACAACTTTCTCTATTCCTACAAAAATGGCATCCGGGTATAATGCTTGAAAGCGTTAAGGTACATAACTTTCCATTATGGATTAACTTACATAGCATTTCATTAGAGTAATGGACTATCCAAGGTCTTAGTTCCTTGGTAGACCTCTATGTATGGATGAAAATACTGCAAAGAGGAAGAGAGTTGGCTTTGTGCGGATATGTGTCATTGTGGACAGATCCAAGGAGCTTTCGGACTATATCTCAATTATGTGGCTTGGCATTGACAATGCTTTGCAAGAAGACATGATTTATGTCTCGTATAGTTGGAAACCCTCCGTTATTATGCAAGAGAAGGTGTGGAAACCAACTGGTAAGGTCTTTTCTAAAGGCGATTATACGGAATTAATGGGTTTTGAAGATGGTTTTAGCTACCCAAATGCTCCTTAGTTGAACCTAGATGATACGGTACAAGGAACTGAGGAAAAAAATCAAAACACCTCCATCAAATGAGAGGGGAACAAAATGTGTTCAGGTGGTGGATACAGAGAATGTCATCCAGGGGGAGGCTAGTATGTCTAAACAAGTTAAGGTTGGTGATAAGGAGAGAGTTCTCCAAAAGGAGGCAAATTTAACAAATGCTACCCATTCCATACCCCTTAGTGCAGCTCCTTACACAAGGAGGATGCTACTTCTTACACTAACTCCCCCAATGGAAAGGTGACTGATGGAAGTAAGCTTGAAAACCTTCAAAATGCGACCAATATAAGAAGTCAGAGGAGTGGAAGGAGAAAAGGGGCCAAAGGTAAAAATATATTGTTACGTCAGTCCTAATATGGAATGTTCGTGGTGTTAATTGCCCGAAAAAGCTAAATGATTTGAGGGATTTTGACAGGAGGATTAAGCCTCTTGTTGTAGTTTTGTTGAAAACTAAGATTAAGTACGAGAATATGAATAAGGTAAAGATCTTTGGTTCTTATTGGTCCTTTTTATCTAACCATCGTTATCATCATTATGGCAGAATCATTATTGGTTTTAATGCTAATTTGGTCAAAATGGAGGAGATACTTTATAATGAGTAGCTGATACATCTTAAAATCCACTTCATTTTGGAATGAACTACTATCTACTCTTCTTTTGTTTATGGATTTAACATTGCATTTCAAAGAAAATCTTTATGGACCACTTTAAAAGGTATTCAAAACACCCTATTTGGTCTCTAGATGATAGCAGGTGATTTCAATTGTACAATCTTCAGATCTGAAGTAGAAGGAACTTGCAACCTAAGGAGCTACAATGAAGATTTAAAACTATGTGTGGAGCAGATGGGTGTAACTGATATCAAAACGGAAGGTTACTTCTTCATATGGACTAATAAACAAAAGGATTCTTGGCTCATGCGAAAAAAATTGGACAGGGTTCTTATTAATAGGGAATGGCTTCTCCAATTTGCCAATAGTATAGGTGTATTTATAGATCCTCTCTTCTCTGATCATACTCCATTTCTAATTGAGGGACTCTTTTAGAAGTCCTCTACCCCACATCCCTTTATATTTAATAACTATCTTGTTAAAGTGGATGGATTCCATGATGCAATCAGGAGGGGTTTATCAGTTCAAGTTTTGGGCTTTAGGTAATTCATGTGCTGCCACTAACTTAAAGCAATTAAAGCTGAGTTGAAGATATTGAAAGCTTCTCATTCCCCTAGTACTCAAACTGCTATTGATATTGCTAAGGAAAGGCTAGCTGCAACTCAAATTTTACTCTCTCATAATCCCAATGATTCGGACCTTCTTTTGAAGGAAAAGTTGGAACTTGATTGCTACCTAAGAACAGTCCAAGATCATTTTTCACTCATCCATCAAAGGGCTCGGGTTAACTGGCTTAGGGAAGGGGATAGAGCTTCTCAGTTCTTTTTCAATTCCCTGTTTGATAGAAGGAATGTCAATAAAATATGCTCGATTACCAGTATGAAGGGAAGAATTCTCAGTGATCAACCAAGTATCTTGGAGGAAGCTGTTAATTTCTATAAAGGGCTTTTGGGTTCAGACATGGGTTATGTTTCCTCTATGGACTCTCTCTAGGACATTACTATCAACAGAGTCTCACTTGAAGCTGCTAAGGAATTGGTGGAAGACATTACTGATGATGAGATCATTGTTACGATCTTTGTAATGAATGTGATTAAAGCTCCTGGACTGGATGAGCTTAATGGCTTTTTTTTCTTCAAAAGACATGGTTTATTATAGGACCCATGGTAAGAGAGGCCATTCATGAGTTTTTTGATAAAAGGGTGCTCCTAAAGCAGTTTAATAAAATATTTGTCTGTTTAATTCCCAAAACTCCTAACCGCTCTACTTTTGGTGATTTCAGGCGATTGTATTCACTAATTTTCTCTAGAAAATCATTGCTAAGATCCTAACAAAATGGTTGAAGGAAGTTCTTAATCTCATTATTAGTGAAAATCAAAATGCCTTTATGAAGAATAGAGATATTGGTTATAACATTCTTATTGCTCATAAACTCCTTAAAGGATATACCAGAAAGAACTCTTTCCCTAACTATGCTATTAAAATTAATTTCAACAAAGCTTTTGATTGCATCAATTGCCCTTTCCTGTTAAAGGTTCTTAAGGAGTTCAGTTTTCCTGATCTTTTTATTAACTGGATCAAGGCTTGTGTCACAATTACTGCTTACAGTGTACTTATTAATGACACACCTTCTAGAATTTTCAAGGGAAAGAGAGGAATCAGACAAGGGGGTTCCTTGTCTCCTTACTTATTGTCCTATGTATGGAAGTGCTCACGCTAATGATTAAGGCCAAAGTCTCTCATAATCCTAAATTCAAGTTCCACTCCAAATATAGAAGACTGTCACTCACCCCATCTTTGTTTTGCAGACTATCTTATTCTCTTCTCCAAAGCACATCCAGACTCTGTTAAGCTATTAATGGACATTCTCAATGAGTTCTCTAAGATGTCAGGTCTTAAAGTGAATCTTCACAAAAGTCACTTTGTACTCTTTACTACGGTAAAACCTTTCCAAGACACTATTTCCTCTCTGACTGGTATAGATAGGAAAAATTCTCCTCTGCAATATCTGGGTCTTCCTATTTCCACTAAATGTTTATCCTTCAATGATTGTCTACCTCTTATTGAAAAAATTCAAGGGAGGCTCGGCAAATGGACTAATAAATTTTTATCTTATGGTGGAAGAGTCCAACTTATTAAGTCTGTTTTATGTTCCCTACATCTTTATTGGAGTACTCATTTTCCCTTGTCAAAGAAACTAATCAAAATCGTGGAGAAGATGATGAGGGATTTCTTATGGGGTAAAGCAAATGGAGGTTTTGGTTTTCCTAAAGTTAAATTGACTGATCTGTGTAAACCAAAGGTGAAGGCGCGGGGGGGGGGGGGGGTCTAGGAATCATTTATGTAAAAGTTGTTAATAATGTCTTTTTTATTAAGAGACTTTGGAGAATGATCTAGGATAATCATTCATTATGGATGAAATGGCTTCATAGTTACTTTTAAAAGGGAACAACATATGGTCCCTCTCTATAAGGCCATCCTATTCTCGGTTCCTTAATCGGATTTCAAAAAAAAAAGGGAAGAAGTTGCTAATGAAGTTTTCTTTAAAATTGGGAATGGACAGACTGCTTTCCTATGGCACGATAATTGGACTGGTTTAGGTCCTTTTTCCTCAAACCCTATTGCTATTTCTGCTTTTCCAAGGCTAGATCATAAATCTAAGGTGGCTGTTCTTATCAGTCAAAATGAATGGCTTCAATTTCCTAATGCAGTCCATCATCTTAAACCTTTATACCTTCCTGATTCTAACTCTTAGGATTCTTATCTATGGAAAGGGTCTCCTATCGAGAGCTTCTCTTACAAAACCTACCAGAAATGGTTCTATCACTTTAATCAAGATGATCCTTGGGGCAAGGTTATCTGGTGTAATATTCTCAGACCAAGTTCTGCTTTCCTTTTATGGCTAGTGGTTAGGAATATAATAGCAACAATGGACAGACTTTAATTTATCCAGAATTTGGATCAAATATGTTGTCTGTGTAAGAGAGGAACTGAAATTAGGGACCATTTGTTCTTTCTATGCCCTTTTTCCAGTATTATCTGGAATAGGATCAGAAATTTCCTCTCTTGGCAAGGGTCTTCTAAATCACTCATCGAGATAGCTAAGTTCCTAGTAGAAGCATAAGCTTCCACTCTACTCTAGAAGAGGAAGGTGCTATTTCTTGCCATATCTACTCAAGAGACATGGAAAGAAAGAAATCTGCAAAAGTTCCAAAACATGGAACGATGAGCAGATTTAGTGTTACAATCAATCATTCAGAAGGTGAGAGAACAATATTCATGCTGGGAAATGGAATAAGATCACTCGAGACAAAGGAACAGGAGTTAGATCTTACTTGAGGAAGTTCGTTACTGTAAGTCACTGGGCGAGTCCATTAACTCCTCCAGGCCCTCTACAAAAATAAGGGAAGATGGGTAAGGTAGCTATAATTAGATGAAGCTCCAGACACGACGAGTGGAGAGGTTCTTACCGGAAGGGCGTTGCGGATCGTTTAGGACACCCAGCCCTAATTTGGAACTTTCTCGAAATGCTCTGAGGATGAGTTGGGTTCCTTTACTTCTTTGGAACGAAGTAAGAGTTGTATGTTGTTTTTGCGTGTTGTTTATTCAGTGGTGACCAAACGGTGTCGTGCCTTCAAACATCTTTGATGTAATATCTCTAACGGTGCTATTTAACTATTGGAGAGTGATGTTACTCTCCAATAGTCATTGTTCCTTCCTCTTTATTTATTATTTTAATTTTAATTTCTAAAAGAAAACTAGTTGTGCTACAGAAGTAATATGGCTAAAAAGAATACTTTAAGTACTACATTAAAAACAAGATGCTCCAATATAATAAGTTCGCAATAGCATTGTGCAAAAATTCAATTTTTCATGGCCGATCCAAACACATAGGCATTCGGTTTCACAAAATTCTTGAGCTAGTAACTGAAGAAGAAGTAGTGATTAATTATTGTCACACTAAAGAACAAGTCATAGATATTTTTAGCAAACCACTGGAGTCTGAATTGTTTCACAAACTGAAAAAATTGTTGGGAATGATAAATTTTTACTAGCTTGATTTAAGAGGCAATATTAGTAAGTAAATCAAGCTGAGCTTTGCATGGAAGGAGACAATAACATTAAATGGTAGCCAAATGGAGAAAGACAACAAGCATCTTCATTTAATGGGAGCCGAAATCATCATGATGCAAACGGAGAGAGAGAGACAACTTGTAGCCAAAAATCTTGAAGCAAGTTGAAAGGGGATTACTTCTTGTATAAGTAAAACTCTAGTATTTTTTATTGTTTTTGGTTAGGTCGACAGTGCCAGGCCCAGGCCCAGGTCCAATCGTCAACAGCCCAGTCGTAGGTGACAACCTCCCATGCATACGTAAAGATCTACGTAAAGACCTAAACCTAGCAGCTGCTCCTTATATAAGGTACTACTTTGCCATTATTCAGGTACGATACGAATACCCTAATTTTCTCTATTTTTAGCTGCCCAATACCTTCACCAAAAGTCTAATTTGAGCGTCGGAGGGGCCTACCGGCAATCAACTCCCGGCGTGCCTTATTGTTTTGCAGGTACTCCCAAGCTCAAACCTTCCGAAACAATGGATCCAAGCAACAGTATCCAGCCTCAACAGAATCAGGCTGAACCAGTTGGCGCCCACTGTGGGGACCGGCGTTAGGGCACAACGTCCAGAAATACACAGATCAGTCAAGTGGCAGCAGCCAATCCTGATATAGCCGCCGTCACGGCACTTGCGCTACAACGGATGGGTTTGCAATTACCTGCCACTCTCTCGCCAGTACATCACGAGTCCCATACATAATCTTCACACCCGAATGATCAGCCACAGCCTCAAAACCAAGATCAAGAAGAACAAAGCATAGCCCTGGAGGATAACGCCAATGATGGGGGGAGGTAGAACAGGAATACGAGCGATCGACGTGACACGAGAGGACAGTCCAGGGCAAGAGGTGATAAAAACATCGGACGGTAAGATGACCGACCGATTAGGGTCATTAACATGATCTTTGGTGGTAGTGCAGGAGGAAGATCCACCGTTAAAGGGAGAAAGAGGTATGCCAGGCAGGTCGATGAAGGCTTGTCAGCCAAGAAAAAGAAGCAAAACGATGGGATGATATCGTTCGACGAATCTGATTTGGATGGTGTTAGCTGTCCTCATGATGACGCGCTAGTAGTCAATCTAAACATGGATGGTAATGAGGTAAAACGGGTGATGATCGATACAGGTAGCTCGATCGACCTATTGTATTACGATGCTTTCAAGCAGATGAAGATACCAGAGGATCGACTACTGCCAATAGAGGGGCCCATCAAAGGGGTAACCGGAGCATCAGCCTACTCGTTCGCTCGAGTCTTTCTGAAAATAAAATTCGGACAAAAGCCATGTTAGATAAAGAAAGATGTTGAGTTCCTGGTTGTGAAGTTTGTAGGGGCATACAATGCAATAATCGAACGAGTCACTCAAAGCGCCCTCGGAGCAGTTATCTCCACCTACTACCAAGCAATGAAGTTCCCAACGTCCCGTAGAATCGGTGTTGTCAGGGGTCAGCAGAGAATCGCTAGGGAGTGCTACTTAGCGGAAACAAGAACACTAGACGGAGCGGTAGTCTTGAGAAGCTCTCTCGACGTGAGAGCTGACGAAGAAACGGAGAGGATGAACCCCGTAGAAGAAACACAGCGGGTCATATTGG
>JAOSBM010000004.1:3779736-3795844 GCA_027568955.1 Erythroxylum tenue
AATATTTAAAAATTATTGTTATTTCATATTAATTGTCATTATTATTTATTATTAAGATTTTTGAAAGTATGGTTGATATTATACAGTACAACTGTAAAATATACCAATATGAACTTTTTTGCAATTTTTAAAAATTTTAAGAACTATTTCATAAATTTAAAAAATTTCCTAAAATAGTACCCGGTACTAACCGATACAGGTACAATTTCGTTCTAAAACTCAATCTGATACCGAATTCGATAAATACAAAATTTTAATATTATTTTATTAGAAAAGCATAACCAATATTCCAGAAGTATTTAAATGCTGCGGTAAATGTAAGAACTGGGATAGAAGATTTTAATGTTTTTTTATTAGAAAAGCATGACTATTATTTCAGAAGCATGATTGCATAGGCATAAGCATTGAATGAATCGAGAAGCATTAAATACTTTGTGAACAATCGAAAGCATTGATATTTTTAGGCGGAAAATGAAAAGGTAGGGGATTGAAATTTAAGTAATTATAAGTAGATTTTGAAAACAATAAAACTGACCGTTAGACAAATATAAAATAATGAAAAATCAGTCAAAAGAAAAATAAAAGTAACGGCCGACATCATGAGTTGACAGGGAGCCGTTGAATTGAATCATTCGACTATGTAACGTAATACTAATACCTAACCCAAGGTATGAACAGTAATAAATTTCTAAAAAGGGAAATATATATATATATATATATATTGTATAAAATACGAAATGAAGACGAAGGTTCCGAGGCTGGACATTTTGTTTTAAAAGTCAACAAAAACTACATAACAACGATCTTCCCGTGAAGAACAGGGCATTTTCACTCTACACGTATTCTACTTTGCCCGATTCTCTCTCTCGGAGACGATGTTTGTTTGTTAGGCGTAGGGATTGGTTATTGGATAATATGAATTTTACTAAAAGTAGATTTGATTTTTTAATTCTCGCTTACTCCTGCTAATCGTCTTCGGTTCTTCCAACCCTTTCGGTAAGAATCCTTTTGTGTGCATTTAATTTTTCTATGCGCTTAATCGTCCAAATCGTTGCTTCTTTTCTCAGTCTTCGTCGATAATTTGCTTTTTTTATTCCGTCATTTCGATCTCTCCTTTAAACGATCATTTTGGCCCTGATTCGCTTTAGCTTCGGCTCCGATTTATCGGAGTTTTGCTTTTCTAGGGTTTTTGTACAGGTCGGTTTGGTTTGTACTTTAGGGTTTTACTTGATCATTATGAGGTTTTGATTAGATGGCTGTTAAAGTGGAGTACAAGAATATAGAGTGATGTTTTTTATTTGTATAGTGTTGATGTTGTAACTGAAATAATTTGTGCGAGAGGGAGAGGGGGAATAGCTTAAAAGAAAAGGAAAATGTCTATTGCTGGTGTTGCTCTCACTCCCATTCAGAATGACCCTGCTTTGCCGTCTGATTATGGCAAGGCCCAACCTGGTGTGTTCTCTGAGGAGTTCATTATGGTGTATCTATCAGTTGGGGGGTCTATGATGCCCATGCGTGTTTTGGAGTCTGACTCTATTGAATCTGTGAAGCTACGGATTCAATCGTGTAAAGGGTTTGTTGTAAAGAATCAAAAACTGGTTTGTGGAGGTCGGGAGTTGTCGAGGAGCAACTCTCTTGTCCGTGATTATGGCATTGGTGATGGGAATGTTCTGCATTTGGTTCTTAGGCTGTCTGATCTTCAGGTTATAAAAGTTAGGACTGTGAGCGGGAAAGAGTTTTCGTTCTGTGTAGAGCGGGGGAGGGATGTTGGGTATGTCAAGCAACAGATTGCGAAGAAGGAGAAGAAGTTTTATGATCTTGATGAGCAAGAAGTGATTTGTGATGGGAAACCACTTGAGGATCAATGGCTCATTGATGACATTTGTAAATATCGTCATCACGCTGCAATACATTTGTTAGTAAGGAAATCTGTGAAGGTCCGGGCAAGGCCTGTGGAGAAAAACTTAGAATTGTCCATTGAGGTCCCACGAGTGAGCGATCGAGACACAGGTAGGAGACAGTATGATGCTGCTGCTGACGATAACGATAGGTCAAGCTTTGAAGTTAGCAGAAATTTTTTTCCAAGAAAGCCTACTTATACGGATTTTTTGTTGGAGCCAATTATTGTCAACCCCAAAATTAATCTTCCCTCTGAAGTTTGGGACATGATTAATTCTACATTTGATGGGTTAGATAGCAAGAATGACCCGATTAGGTCTATGGAAGGTACAGGAGGGACTTACTTCATGCAGGATTCACGGGGACAGAGATTTGTTTCTCTTTTCAAGCCCATTGATGAGGAACCAAATGCCGTAAATAATCCTAATGGCCTAACGGTATCTCATGATGGTGAAGGGCTGAAAAAGGGCACAAGAGTTGGAGAAGGGGCTCTCAGGGAAGTTGCAGCTTACATTTTGGATCATCCAAAGAGGGGACGCAGGTCCCTGTTCTGTGCTGAGAAGGGCTTTGCTGGGGTACCACCCACAGCTATGGTCAAGTGCTTGCATAAACGATTTAATTACTCGGGGGATATAAGCACCAAGATTGGATCCTTGCAGAAGTTTATGGAGAACAGTGGAAGTTGCGAGGATATGGGTCCTGGTGCCTTTCCAGTGAAGGAAGTTCATAAAATTGCTGTACTGGATATACGGATGGCAAATGCAGATAGGCATGCTGGGAACATCTTACTGAGCAAAGATGCAGAAAGTGGCCAGACTGTGTTGATTCCAATTGACCATGGATACTGCTTGCCAGAAAGTGTAAGTGTTGTTTCCTTGAGTAATTTTTCCCGCAAGTCAATGCAACTTCTTGTCCTTTGGCTTTTGATTTCTCTATACAGTTTTTGTTAATATTTCTCTGGTTTGGTTTCATCTCGCCGACAGCAATTTGTGGTTTAAACTCCATTGCTAATATCATCATTCATGTCTCATTATCAACATTGCATTTTTGTTGCAGTTTGAAGACTGCAATTTTGATTGGCTTTATTGGCCCCAAGCTCGTCAACCTTTTGACTCAGAGACTGTTGACTACATAAAATCACTGGATGCTGAGGCAGATATATCCCTTCTGAAGTTTTATGGATGGCAGTTATCCGTTGAATGTGCACGCACGATTCGCATCTCCACCATGCTTTTGAAGAAAGGTGTTGAAAGGGGGTTGACCCCTTTTGCCATTGGAAGCATAATGTGCCGAGAAACCTTGAAGAAAGAATCCCTGATTGAGGAGATAATCCAAGAGGCTAAGGATTCTGTGCTCCCGGGCTCAAGCGAGGCTGCATTCCTTGAAACTGTATCTCATATCATGGATCGTCACCTTGATGAGACTGCCAGATCTCTGCCGTGAAGTGCTAAATTATGTCTTAAACATGGGTATATGTTAGCAAATATATAGTGTACATATGCATGTAAGGCAGGGCTGAGAACTTGTTTACGAGGTTTCGAGGAATTCCTCTATTTATTTGTTTGCAAATTCCCATTCTTTCATGACAATTAGTATGATGCTTTCTGATGGAACAGTTAGAAGGCTTGATGTTTTTCGTCATGAACAGAGAATAATTGCACTGGAAAACAGTATCTCTGTGTGTAAACATTTATCTCTCTAATGTTCTTGACTTTTAGTCATGACCTCATTTCCAAAGGATTTCTAAAGAGAAAGGATTCGACTCATGCTCTATCAGGGAAGCGTTTTATTGCTTGGTTTGATTAGTTCAAAAGGTGTTCGACATTCGGTGGAAAGTTGCTACAGATACTGATATCCTAGTGTGCCAGTACTAGGGCCGAAAGCTAGAGCAGGAGGAGCTAGCTATAATTCCCTTTGAAGTGGACCAAGGAAGCAGTGGCATCCTCTACCAAACTGGCTCCAGTTGCAGCATAAATCCTCCGAGAATAAAGATGAGTAGTTTAATTATCAGGTTACTATTTACACACTTCTTCCATTTTGAAGCTCTTAAACGATGCCAGATTGTCATTCGCAAGGCTCATTGGTCCATGGTCAGTGTTACTCGTTATTCGTCCAAGTGTTCAAGGAGGCCTATTCAGCATTCTAAAGTGTAGAATGAAGCCTTGTTTATAGGTTGTTCTATGCAAACATATGAAAACAAAATGAATTTTCCAACGTTAACATCTTTATATAATCAACATGCTTCGGTTTGGTTGATTACACTTTAATTCTCTTCAATGACATACAGCTTCTATGGATAATTGTCTACATTTGGTTGCAAATGGAGATCAGAAAGAAATCAATATACACCACAATGTAGTCCATCTACAATTTATGCTCAACTATTGGAATTAACATACATCATGTATACAAAGAGAGAGTGATCGATGCAGACGGAGGAAGTTCATTGAGAATTCATTAAGCTTTAGGCCTCCAGTATCAAACATAAAGGTCCTCAATATCATCTTCCATCTGTTTACAGTATTACCACTTACAAGAAACACAGCACACACGTAGAGCAAGAATGAGAGACAGAGACAGATATAATCAGCTCTAACCACAGAGATTCGGTATGCAAGCCCCAACTTCAGGGTTCTGCTGTTCTTTCCATATCCTCCCCGTAACTCGCAGTTTTAACTCTTTCCTATCCCCTCCAGAGAAGAACAGTGCCATGTTACGCTGTATTATGAGACCATCATGGCTGTCCCTAACTTTTCTATGGCTATCTCTTATGCTTCTTGGGGTGCCTTCCCAGATGAGTTTCCGCCCATATCCACCAACCTCCAGACTGTAACCGTAGTTCCTCGCTTCTGTCTCATCGCCCATAAATCTGAGAAATGCAATATAAACAGGGGCCATTCCCAACTGGAAAGCTTCAAAATGGAGGCAGAAGTATTGACCAAAACAGTGGAAAACCTAAACAAGTTGAACCAAAAACATAGTTCAGTGCTAAACTGGAAGAAGCACCTGTATTACTACAAGAAACAGAGAATTACGACAGCTGATGCACATAATTAAATGCAAAGCTATCACTTATGAATGGAACAATGAACATTGAAATTTAACAATAAGACTAAATGAAATCCAATTTTGTCTAGATCATGAAATCCTCAATGGATTAATTTATCACTGTCAGTTTTTGTGGACAAGGGCATACTTGAATGCATTTCCGAGGACTAGGCAGGTGGTCAACAAAAAGGACTTCGGATCATGATATCTTACCATTTCCAACATTGTTTGCAAGCTATACTATTTAGTAATATCTGGTAAGTTATAAAAGCTATCATCACCATTGTTATAAGTAGGCATCAATTCTGTTCTATGTAACATCCCAAAACTGATGAATCCTGAACACGATTCAAATGCTAATTACATGACTAGATCTATTATGGATAACACTTTGCTTGATCTTACAACCTGGAAATCCATGACAAAACTTGCTGTTTTATTCAATAAACTTACTGTTAACATCCATGTAGCATTTTCAACTTCACGGGGATTGGACTTCACATATCGATGGTTAAAAGTACAGCCCGAATGCATGTCCACCTTGTGATCATCCCGTAGATGAGCAACAAGGAAAGGGATATCACCAGTAACAGCACATTCCGATCCAGCATATGGACAGTTGTATGGTCTGAAGTTACATAAACCCTCATGTTTGAGTTTGCTGTAGTAAGGAAAAATCTCCGGGCATCCAAGAATCATGTACTTGCAAGGCAACTCAAGTGACTCAGCAACTTTCTCCAAAGCTAGACATCTAATATCGCCAAGCTCCTGTCTACAAGTGGGGCATCGGTTATGCACCCTTGTTTTACATGTTGAACAAAGCGTATGGCCGTTGTGGCACTGTAGACAATTTCATAATCACATTAGCCAAAAGCATGGCAGCTGAAAAAGTAATAGAAGACACAGATAGCACACAAATCAAATTGACGACCCCAGCAAGCTAAACTGCACTCTATATTGCTAAATAGTAACTAAACGTTTGCATTTTCACCGAATTTCCACAAAATGCTAAAAGATAGTCCATAACCATGATAGCAAAATTTCATGTTTCAAACCATGGAATCTATCCAAAACTCTTTCCAATTCATAAAACCCTTAGTTAGGTAATGGGATTATTTATTTAAACCAAATTAGTCACTTCGTAGAGAGACAACTCTTCGTCAAAACTTCAGTTGCTGAGATGGAAACCTTTCTTTTTTTATCATGCTATTAAACATATGTTAGGTATGGAATACTAAACAGAGAAAGTTATGGGTTTTGGGAATTTTAACATGTTGAACTAAATTGATACTTGAATAAAATTTAAGAGACCTATAACTTTTAATTTACCAAAAGTATGGCCAAGATGGTTCGATTTTGATTTTGAAATATTTTTTAATTTATATTTTGTTACAGGACTTGTGAGAGAACCAACCCCAAAAGCTAGCTTGAAGGGTGGGAGAGCTCATAAGCCTATAAACCCCACACTAGTGTCTTTTGTTACCGATGTGGGACAATTAGATCATAACATTCGTCCCCCCATAAGGACCAATGACCTCATTGGTCACGGTCACGGTCACGGTCACGTTGGTCACGGCTGGCACTCCCAGGCCACCACTCCGTGAGTCACCACTCTAAGACCGGCTCTGATACCAATTGTTACAGGACTTATGAGAGAACCAACCCCAAAAGCTAGCTTGAAGGGTGGAAGAGCTCATAAGCCTATAAACCTCACACTAGTGTCTTTTGTTACCGATGTGGGACAATTAGATCATAACATATTTCTCCAAGATTGTGTGAAGTTGTTTAATCTATATTTATCATTATTATGGTTAATTAAAGTCAAACGAAATTCCAATAGAGGCGCAACAAAAAAATCAACTTAAACATTTCATAATACTAAGTGTTTTGACGGATTAAGCTCATCTAGATCTCAATAGTTATCTTGATAAATAATTTGATAGGATTCAGATTCAACAAATAATTCTCAACTCACTAATGAATATTTAATCAAGGAAACGAAATAAGAAAAAGGTTAAATTCATTCAAGGAGTTGATGAAACAGTGAAGTAAAACAAATGGGAACCGATGCCACTCTCTCCACAATCAAAATATCCGTACGCCAATCCTTACCATCATTCCCCTTTTTAACTAACAAGCGCAAAAGAAACTACAACTAACATTATTCCATTGCTGCCATCTGTCATTTTCGAATTCTGCCACCTGTCACTGCTTTTTAGCCCTTCTGGAATAAATGATCTTAATAGGAGGTCTATCAATTCCTCCTCAAGGTGGAAAGAAGGAAACTGTTGTTGTTTCATCACATCGCTGAGTTCCCAAGTGGCCTCGAATTCCAGCTGGTCCTTCCACTTGACTAACACTTCTAGTTGGCCACCAGAATTTCTTGATTGCAGTACCTGTTCAGGCTCAACTAACCATTCCAGCTCTGGACTCAAATGAGGGGGCAGTGGCTATGGGTGTTGGCTTGTACCCAAGGCTTTCTTAAGTTGGGACACATGAAAAACTGGGTGTACAATTGAATGAGGAGGTAGATCCAGCCTATAAGCTACTTGCCCAACCTTCTCCAGGATGCGAAATGGCCCAAAAAATTTCGGGTATAATTTTTCACTCAACTACTTGGACAAAGAACGTATTCGATAAGGACAAAGCTTTAAGAATACATGCTCACCAACTGAAAACTGCAGATTGCGTCTATGTTTATCAGCCTCACTCTTCATTCTTGCTTGAGCTCGTGCCAATTGCTGTTTTAATTCATCTCAGATGTCATCCCTTTGCTGCAAGTGTCTCTCCAAATCATCCACCCTTGTCTGTTGACTCCCAAATCTAAACAATGGAGGTGGATCTCTCCCATAACACCACACGGAATGGTGTCATCTTTGTAAACTTATTATAAGTCCTGTTGTAACAATACTCAGCCCAAGCCAAACATTGACTCCATTTGCAGGGATTCTCATTGGCAAAGCAACGTAGGTAAGTTTCAACACACCTATTTACCACCTCAATCTGCCCATCAATTTGAGGGTGGTAGGTTGTGCTGCGATGTAGGCGTGTTCCCTACAACTTGAATAATTCTTCCCAAAAATGACTTAGAAAAACTTTGTCGCAGTCTAAAACCAAAGTCCTGGTAACACCATGCAACTTAACGACTTCTTTGGTGAATAACTCAACCATTGTCTTGGCATTATATGGATGCTTCGAGAGAAGGAAATGTGCATATTTGCTCAATCAATCAACTACAACCAAAATTGTTGTATAGCCCTCTGATTTAGGTAAACCTTCGATAAAATCGAGCGATAGATCATCCCAAAACTATTGAGGAACTGGTAGGGGTTACAACAATCCTGTTGGCGATGCCATTTGATACTTATTTCGTTGGCAAATCGAACCTTCAGCTACATACTTCTTGACCATCTCCTTCATTCCTTCCCAATAAAATTCTCACTTTAAGCGCTTGTACGTGCGCAAAAACCCGAAATGCCCTCCCACAACTCCATTATGATACTCAAATAAAAGGTGTGGAATGAGAGGAGATGTCTTGGAAATCACCAGCCTTCCTTTGTATAGTAGCAACCCGTGAGTCAATGCATAGTTAGGCCATGCATCCGAACCCGTTTCTAACTCTCTTTTGATCTGTGCTAGCTTCTGATCATGCTCTGTTTCAGATCTGATTTGTTGCTCTTCTGCCACTCTAGACAAGGTAATGGCTGTGAAGGAGTGTTGAACTACTGTAGGCATGCATGATAAAGAATCTACTGCTCTGTTGTCTATCTCGGATTTGAATTGGATGTCAAAATCATACCCAATTATCTTAGATACCCACTTTTGATAGTCTTGAGGTACTACACTCTGCTCCAAGAGGAACTTCAGACTCTTTTGGTCAGTGAAGATAGCGAAATGCCTTCCTAACAGATAGTGTCTCCATTTTTTCACAGCGAGAACAACCGCCGTTAACTCTCTCTCGTAAATTGGTTTCAATCTGTTACGGGTTGATAAAGTTTGATTGAAATATGATATTGGCCTTCCTTGTTGCATAAGAACAACTCCTACTCCAAAACTCGATGCATCAGTCTCCAAAATGAAAGGTTGGTTGAGGTTAGGCAATGCAAGTACTGGTACTACCTTTTAATTTGTTCGAATGCTTCTTCAACTGTTTCATCCCAATGGAAGGCATTCTTCTTGAGCTACTGTGTAAGGGGTAAAGCTATAGTGCCATAACCAGCCACGAAACACCAGTCATAACCTGTCAAACCAAGGAATTCCCGTAATTGCCTCAAAGTTTTTGGAGATGGCCAATCAATCATAGCTCGCACCTTTTCTTTATCCACTGCTACTCTGTCGGAAATAATCCAGTGGCCCAAATACTCGTTACTCCTTTGATTGAAAACACACTTCTTGACATTCAAGTATAAACAATTCTTAGCCAAGGCTGAAAATACTTCTTCTACGTGATGTTCATGCTCCTCCTCATCAACACTATACACCAGAATATCGTCAAAAAAGACTAAAACAAACTTTCAGAGATAAGGTTGAAATACCTTATCCATCAGTGACTAAAAGGTGGCCGGTGCATTAGACAAACCGAAAGACATTACAAGAAACTCATAGTGTCCATGAGTGCGGGAAGTTGTCTTAAAACCTTGTAGTCGCTTTCACTCGAATTTGGTGTTACCCAGACTTAAGATCTAGTTTTGAGAGGGTGGTTTCTTCCTTAGAGCTTGTCCAAAAGTTCATCAATGATAGGAATTGCAAATCAATCAGGAATGGCTACTCTATTTAGAGCACGGTAGTCCACGTAAAACCTCCAACTACCATCATTTTTCTTGAAGAGTAATACCGGGCTGGAGAAGGGACTAGTGGAAGGTTGGATAATTCCCATTGAACACATTTCTCGCACCAGCCTCTCTATTTCATTTTTCTGGAAGTGTGGGTATCTGTAAGGTCTCACATTAATTGGTGCAGCCCTTAGCTCTAGCTGAATTGCATGCTCAATTGCTTTTTCTGGAGGTAGTCCAATCCTCTCGGTGAACACCTTTGGACATTTACCTTTTAGAGATGCAACCCATCCTTCTAGCGCCACTAGTTCTGGTGTTACTACCTTCTAGGTGAGCATCTAATGAAACTCTATCATTACCCCATATCCTTCTCTCTGAATCTCCTTTGTAAGTGCCTTTAGGGATACCCAAATTTGTTGAGGGTAAGGTCCCCTTTTAAAGTCACTGAAGCTTCTCCCACTTTGAATCTCACAAATGCTTGGATCATTCCATTGTTGTCCAGCCAAGAGTTCCGAACCAAGTGACCCCCAAAATCACGTCCACATTGCCTAAACGAATTAGCAAGAAATCTTCTACTACTTCCAAATTCTATATCTCTACTCGAAGCCTCCAACATACCCCTTGCCCTTCACCGAGACCCTATTCCCCATCAATATCCCAAAAATATAAGTGGTCTCCAGAGGTAAGTTTAGTTCAAACACCAACTCCACCGAGATAAAATTGTGGGTAGCCCCACTATCAATCATTACAATCACGTCTTTACCCTCAACGTTCCCCATCATTCTAATCGTCCCGAGAGCTGGAATTCCAAAAACCAAATTTATTGAGAGCTCAATAGTTTCAGTGGCTCTTACCTTGACAACATCTCTTTCTTCAATCATCACTTCGTCCTCCTCACCCACCTGCTCCTCAAGGGAATCCTTGTCTTCATCGTTGATTAGAAGGATTTATAATTCCCTTTTACAGACATGCCCGGGTCCGAACTTTTCATTGCAATAGGAGCAAAGTCCCTTGGCTCGTCGTGCCTGGATCTCAGTCATCGTCAGTCTTAATCAACATTGCAGCATCTCCATGGTTGTCTTCACATTGTTGTGGGTAGGAGACATAAATTAGGTTCCATACCCAATTCCCCTTGTATCTCTGTTTCCTTCTTGCTTTTCAGGTGGTCCCTTTTCTTTGAATCCTACTTGGTCCAAACCCCCTTTTGAATCCACCAAGTTGTTGGGTTTTGCCCAAGCTCCACTTGAACTTCGTCTCACGGGTCTTAAAGCAAGGTTTTTGTCTTCCAAATGTTGGGCACTAACATAACTTCTCTCAACCCAATTGGGTTAAGCACTTTAAGCTCAGCTCAAATTTCTGGTCTTAAACCCTTAACAAATGTGCCCTCTAACACTTCCATGGACAACTCCGGTAAAGCTGCCAATAAAACCTCAAACCTTCGCTGACATTCAGCCAGCGAGCCTTCTTGTTTGATATCGAGGAATTGTTCATACAAATTTCCTCTTTGTATCAACCCAAAACAATGAAGAAGTTGTTGCTTAAGATCAACCCAATTTTAGAATGGCTATCAAACTTCCGACCACCGATACCAGGCTAATGCATCTTCTTCAAAACACACAGCTGCAGTCATTAGTTTCTCCACATCGCTCAAACGATTCATTTCAAAGTATCGCCCTGCTCTCCCCATGTCTTCTACATTTTTGTGCCCATTCACTCCCACTCGGAACTCTTCCCAAGGAGTTTCTTCCACCCCCGTAGCTGACACCCCTTCATCGGTGATCTCCTTCCCTTTGGCTCTGTCTCGTCTCAAACTCTCCATGAGCTCAATCACACGAGCCATCCCCTACTCCAACCCATCCACCTTTCGTTCCAAACCAATGAGTCTCATAATATTATCCTTCATTCCATCAACTAATTCTTCGACCTCCTTCTCAACAGATTCTATCTTCCCCTCAACATTTTACAGAGCCATTAAACCAACTCTGATACCAAGTTGATAGGATTTAGATTAAGTTTTGTTGAGGTGTTATAAATACTATGATAAATATTTTTAAAACATGTTCTCCTTTAATTTGAAATCAAGAGGACTAGATGCTCTCAGAAACACCGTATTGTTATTTTTCTTTTTTTTCTTTTTATGTATACCCTTTATAATTATACAATAAGTTCAGGATGAGTTTATGACTTATATTTTTGCATTTTAGAATGATATTTTAAGATTATCTTTGATGCTTATGACTTTTATGGTTATAAGACTGAACCTTCCCAAATTGGTAACAGGAGAAAATTTTGGATATGAATCTAAATTGTGAACTAGGATTAGAATTTAGACACTACGTGATCTAATACACTAAACCTAATCTTCAAAACTTTCAGTTTTTCTAAATCTTTTAAACTCTACTACTCTGATCTCAACTAAGAAGCCCTAGCAGTCTAATTCTTCATAAATTGAGTTCAAAACAACCAATGATTCGAGAGCAAGTTCAGTTCGCATCCAACAAAAGACTGCCAAACAATTAATCACAAAATAGGATCAAAACCCAGAAATCAAAATGAAACAATAACAAAGAATTAGAAACGCACACCATATATAAAAACTAGTAAAAGGATCAAACCTGGTGGATTGGAGGGTACATGGAATTGGTACAAACAGGACATTCGAGTAGCTCGTGGACACTTGTCGTGTGAATCCCTGAGGCCACAGTATTGCTATTATTGTTGTTGTTGCTGTTATTGTGTGGCTTGGAAACCGAAGCAAATGGATGAGGAAGCTGATGGATCTCATCCTCATCTGTTAAATCTGAAGATGGCGGACTATCAATGCTATCCAGTTCCATTCACACAACAAAAGCCAAATCTCAAAACTTTAAGGGCTAAACTCAAATGGGTGCTTCGATTAAGACTCTGTTTATTCGCAAAATAAAGCGAAACAACGTCGATTCAAGGAAGAAAAATAGTAGGGTTTCTTCACACATAAAACGAAGAGAAACGGAGAAAAAGGTTGCTGGAAACTTTGTATTTGCAGAGATTCACTCCATTAAAAGAGAGGTGCTTTTCTTCATCAGTGAGAGAAGAAGAAGAGGAGCGTCAAGATTGAAACTTTGCAGAGCCGTTTGATCGTGAAAATCAAGCGGCTTTAAGTGAAGATCGAGAGAGGGTCAGTTCGGGTCGGGTCATACACAAAGCAAAAGATGGCTTTTTCAAGAGACAGATTATACATTACGGATTAGGTATAATCATTAAAAAGGAAACTGTGGAGAGTGGCAAAAGAACTTCCCTTTTAAATTCTTTCTTTTTGTTTTTGTTTATTTATTCCAACACCAGTAGAAATCGTCAGGACCCTGAAGACATATGCTTTTTACGGTTGATTCTTGGTAGTGTTGGTTAACTACTAATTAGTGTTTACATATAAAATACACGATTATGTTCTAAACAGTCAAAAGAACTTTTTGTGTACTCCCTCTTCTTCTTCCTCGTTAAGAGTCTTCCTCGTTAAGAATCATTGTTACATAGAAAATGGGATCTTAAAAGGAGGATGTGAACAAGTGTTGGACGAGGAGGGGAAGAGTTTCTAACACTGAATTGAACGGAATAGTTGGAACAGAACAGGATGGAGATCATAAGCACCCAATGGGCCACTTGCCATAAAAGTCTGACAAGTGATAGAGAAAATACTAGCTTTTTGATTCATTCATGGCTGCTTAGTTAAGTTTTTAGGGACTGAATAAGTACTTTTTTTTTACCGTGAAAGTTTTAAAAAAATATTTAGCTCTAAAATAGGAAATATTTTTTTAATAGATATAACTTTTTTGATAACTAAAATATAACTTTTTTAAGAAACTTAAATTTGAAATTTTTTTAAAAACACTTTTTAGTAAATTTTTATATCAATTAATAAACCTATTTTTTAGTCTCTTTTATTTTTATATTTTATATATAATTTTCACAATACTCACAAACTCATCTTCACGTTTATTTTGAGAATTATATAATATTATTTGACTTTTTTATAGGTTTTAATATTTATTTTTATATTAATTTTACTTATGTTAATCCATATAAAAGATTTGGTTAGATATATTTTTATTTATGTTTCATATGGTTTAAAATTATATAATAATTAATATATTGTGCTTTATATATTGTTTAATATACTTTAAATAATATTTATATGCATAAATAATTTTATTTCAAAATAAAATATAATTAAATTAAAAGTATTTTTATTTTTATGTTACTAAACAAACTTTTTCAAAAAAACTCTTTTTTAAATAACAGTTAAACAGTCAATTAACTTCTTAAAAAAGCTTTTCCTTGAAAAATTTTACTGATATAAGTTTATCCGAAAGTGGTTAACTCTCATCCACGGTGCCATAACTAATCAACCAACCAGTAGTTGGAATCGGGGTGTATATGGTCGCCCTGTAAAAAGAATTGAGCTTTCTCCTCTGATTGTGTCTGTGTTTGAGGTAACACAACAGTGTTGATCTTAAAACCCATACCTAAATTCGGACCAGGACTTTCTCATCGTGGGGCTATAATACACGAAAAGCCTGTCTGAGATCTGGACTGAACATTCTCCATGCTTTGTGCTATTTATCACGTGTCATGTTCCATTCCATTCTTCAAATTTGAGCTATCAGCTACGCATGCAGACGGCACAGAATAATCTGTATTTAAGGACCAACACACTCCTGTTGAACCGCCCTAACCTAGGATTGTTCATGTTCTAGGACGAGTATATCACATGGGGTCGAGTCGAGACAGAGTGAAGAATACGATGGATCTTGCGCTTTTCTATTTAGATGTATAATTGCCAGTTTTACATAATTTCCGGACGCCTGGGATTTAATTTTTGGTTTTGTCCGACGTCCCAGGAAGTATGAAAAGGAAACATGTTTTGCTGGCTCTTAAAAGTTAAAAAGGTGGAAAATCTAGCATAGGAACACCTGTCCCTTTAGAAGTTGATTACAAATCTCGAAGATCTAGCAAAAAACAGGCAATAAATGATTCCACGCCAAAAAGATGCTGTCTCGCTCAAATCTTTGTCATAATTTAACAAGTAAAAAGATTAAATTAAATCTTAATAATTTTGTCAAATTTTAATTTAAATTCAAAATTTTAAAATATTTGAAAAGAATATTAGTATTTCACTTCCGTTTAATTTGAATGTTAAATTAATTTTTCAGTCAATCATATGTTATATCTAAAATTTTTTGATAGGCTCTTATTCCGAATGTATATTTACCTAATAAATCAGGCACAAAAATTAAAACGATTTAATTATAAAACAAATCTCAAATTTTACTCAAATTCGCAACACTAGCTTGTGAAAGCGATCTAGAAGAGGGTTGAATAGGTTGTTTAAGGTTTTTCGCAAAGTTCTACAAAAAACAAGGAGTTAATACACACAAACAATCAAATAAATTGAATAAAGAGAGTAGGTAAGAAAGGCAAACACTGTTTTTTATAGAGGTTCGGTGCTAAAACCTACGTCCTCTACCTAAGCTCCCACTTAGGATTTGGCAAATCACTTTACTGTACATTTTTTAGTTCAGTGTGAACTTTTACAACACCACTTGCTTTCCGGCTCAAGCTACACCACACAATCGATCTGTCTTCCAACACAAATCCTACCTCACAAGTGATTCTCTACTAATCACTCAACTCACAAAGACAATGATAGAAAATTGAAGTAAAGCTCAGTACAGCTGAATACACTTGAATGTGCTAAGATCAATTGAGAGCAATTAAATGAGAATTATGAACTATGATCAGTATGCTTTGCTATATGACTGCCCTATCGATCCTTTGATGTTTCTCCTTTTATTTGCAGGCTTCCAGATGTTTATAGAATATGTAGATCTTCTATTAGCCGTTGAAGATTGCTCATAGACGTTGTGAATGATTTTCTTCCCGTTTGTAATCGATTGACTTCGTCAGATTATGTTCTGCTGTGCTGATAGTTGACTAGTCGAGTTGTGTTAGTCGACTAGTACTAACGTCTTTAAGAAAATTTCATCTCCGTTCTTCGAATAGTTGACTTGTTTGATGTTAGTCGACTAGAACAATTAACCAACTTATAGATCTCTTATTTTCAGTCGACTTGCAATGTTCTGGTCGACTTGATTAATCCCCACATAACAGATATGTTAATTCTCAGTCGACTTATGACTGAATAGTCGACTAGTGGCTGCTCTAACGGACAACTTTCAGATAATCTTTGATCTTTGTTTGTTGGGATACAAATCTTCAATTATAATCTTTACGATGATCATCTTTTGCACGTTGTTTATTTCTTGAACGTTGGAGATTACTACAATCTTGATTTCATGATATTTTATCTCTTGGACATTTGAAGATTAATGCTTATCTTGTATCAATCCAAA
>JAOSBM010000004.1:3829637-3843451 GCA_027568955.1 Erythroxylum tenue
ATTGAAAGGAATCCCTGTTTAACATGTGACACATGAGTAGTTGCACCAGAATCTAACCACCAGGTATTTTTAGGCACTTCAATAAGATTTGATTCAAAACATACTGAGATATAGTATGTATCTTTCTTTTCGAACCAAGCCTTTCTTTTAGGACAATCTTTCTGAAAGTGATCAGGCTTCTTACGGAAGTGGCACCTCTTATCTTTCTTGATTCGACCCTCATTAACTTTGGTGAGAGCTTTGTCCTTATCTTTGCCTTTTGGTGGTGGTTTATTCTTGCTGCTACTAGCACCTTGATGAAACATGAGATGAACGGAGTGTTCCTTTATTTTCTTCAATCTCTCTTCCTCCTGAACCAACATGGCCTTAATTTCTTGAAGGTTCCATTTTTTCTTAGTGGTGTTATAATTCACCTGGAAATGGCCAAACTCTAGAGGAAGAGAGTTGATAATGAATTGTACTATAAAGGACTCACTCACATCTATACCCATGGATTTTAGCTTTGCAACTAGGTTTGACATATGAGTTACATGATCGTGAATGAGCTGTGACCAGTTAAACTTTATGGTCGTCAACTCACTCATTAAAGTCCCTACTATGGACTTGTCAGCTATATTAGATTGAGAGTATTCTTTAAGCTTTAACATGAACTCCTTTGCATTGTCCATCTTAGGCATTGACGACTTCACATTTTCTGCGATTGTCATTTGCATCAAATTCAAACTTAGCCTGTTAGACCGTTCCCAAGCCTCATAACTAGTCTCAGTTATGGTTGTGGGCCTTGCGTCTGAAACTATGACTAAGTCCAAATCCATTACACCCAGTTGGAACTGGATTTGTTCAGACCAGTCCCCATAGTTCAGACCAGTCCGCATAGTTCAGACCATTGAACTTATCAAGTCATTGCCTAAGGCAAAATATTAGTAGATGCTGCACATACAACATATAACCCACGCATTAATGCTTTGAGGAAACCTAAATGGATTCAAACTAACTAATACACTTTAATTATGCATTTAAATTCTCCATTGGGTAAAATTTAAATACACAGTAGTAACCTATTATGATGAATATATATAGTTCACTATAATGGACAATCAATCATATTATAGTCAACATGCATATTATCTTTGGATATACAATCATATTAACCACATATGTTGATAAAGTCCCTTTAATGTCAGTAATTATAAGCAATGCTCCACCTTTGGGTGACCTCCTAACGTTATAATTAATAATCTCAATTGTTCAGTTCAACCTCTATGTCATTTTAGCATCATATCATAACGAACAATTGAAACAATCACATTTAAATGATTAAAAGTTTCAAGCTAGGTCACTTTGGTGACTAACAAGCTTTCCGTGCAATAGACTTTTAATTGAACAATTATCATACATGACAAAATTTAATTTAATTAGTTTGGTCACTTTGGTGACTAACAAACTATTTTAAATTACTATTATGTCATGTAGCACATGCATCATATAATAGGAAAATTTAATTCCAAATATTACATAATATAAAATAGTTAATGTACCAAAGAAATATATAATATAGCACTGATTTCCAAAATTATATTATGTATAAATCAATTATGAATTAAATAATTCATTATAATTGGGCCATAAACATTTATTAACCCAATTTTAATTTTTAATGGCCCAAAAGCCCAAAACAAATCAGTTTTGGGCTTGGAAATCCAACACCAGCGTCTGCTTGGGAAAGGCAGCGTCTAACGCGTGCACTACACGCGCCAGCGTCTGCCTGGCCCATTGCGTCTGACGCTGCGCCATCTTCTTCCTCAGACACTAGTTTCGTTTCAGTTTCAGTTTTTTTTAATTCTTCTTTCTCTTCCTACGTTAATTTGGATTTCTCTTCTATAACTTGGTTTGAGTCATCAATAACGTAATCTACCATTGTCTTCTTCGGTTGTCATTACACGACACAAAACCCATTTATGTTCTCACTCTAAACCATCCATCCATAACAGTTGAGTTTCATTTCTTTTCTTTTCTTATGTTCTTTTATGCATTGTGATAACAACATCGAAGACATACATATCAACACTAAACATTCGTATATTGTTTAAGACAATCACAGTAATAACCAACCTTCTAGTTTCATGAACCATGCAATTTCATTACTTTTGAACAACCATAAACATACGTCAAGATGGCATCATTCAAGTTCTTCAACACATTCAATTGGTTTTCATGTTTATTTCCAACGTTAATACCGAAAACCAGTTTCGAAAATGCATGGGAATTAAAGAACAAAACAAATTAAATGTGCAGCGTATGAAAGCAACCAATACACAAAATAACATGAAAATCACGTTCCAGAAACGCAAAAAACAAAACCGCGCTCTGATACCAATTGTTAGACATTTATGGATCAATGTTTGTAGACATACCTAGATCCATTATTTCTTGTTCTTTCTGTAAAGCTTTTTAACGTTCTTGATACAAGTTTATTTCCTCTCTTCTTCTTAAATTTTTAGTGGTTTCTCCGGTGGTTAAGATAACCTTTCATAAGTTTCTAAAACTTATTTATACTTTAACCAACCATTATGTTGGTTTATATTGAAAGAGAGAGGGAAAGGGTCTTTGATCCATTTGAGATCCCTTTATTTAATACCCAATAACCATCATCTTGGGTGCTTTTCATAGGACTCAAACTATAAGTCACATGGGTCATTAAATATACTAACAGCTTAAGCTTGTATGCCATTTTGTGATTTCTTTCTTTAACCTGACATGGACTCTGTAATGTATAGTCGCATATTGATGGCGTCAAACAAATTGATGTGATGATCTATTGATCTGTTGTGTGTTTAATTGCTTGGTCTCTAGAAATATATCTTTAGAGTTTTGCAATAATTGGGATGAATTAGTTGTGATGGTAGTTTAACTGTTGTTTAAAGACATAAGGCAAATATTGCACTCTTGTCTTTAATGTCTTTAGGAATGACTTTCAAGGGTGTGAACTAAATTGCTTGGCTATCATAGCCTCGTGATTTGTGAGTTTGATATTTTCATATGAACTCTATGGTTAATTGTTTCCAGTTATATCATACAATCCCCAATTGTTCTTACCAATGGATGCCCAACACCAAATCCAATCTACGGAATAGTAAAGCATAAGGGTTAAGGACAAATGGAATACTTTCAACAACAACAAAATTATTAAGTTGCCATTGACATTTTAATAACTCTTCATTAGCCACCTATACTTTAAAGGTTATGTAAAGTTACTATAAATTAAAACATGTTGGTTGTCTCACCAATGAAATTATGAATAAATCCACTATCAATGAACACAACTATTTTATAGTGTTAAATTTTTTACCGTCAGTCATATGGTATAGTATGTTGACAAACCTAAGAGAGTATGTGAAGATATTTCTACGTCTATGCTTGCTTAATCATTTTAACGATCAGCGTTGCTTTCTAACAAAAGAAATCGAGGACCTTGAGTGGCTTATGCCTAAACTTTTTGTTATAATCAAAGTAGAGTCTACGTGCCTTTCTTTTATACATTTCGTCCCGATAAAGTAAACTCACACAAGAGATAAGAGACAAGGCCTGTTAAAATTTAAAAACAATAGGCGTATGTCAGATAATAGAAGTCAACTAAATGAAATGAGTCTGTTAAACGATCGGAGCCTACTAAATGATAAATCCTATTAAAACAATTTAAAATAGAAGACGCGTGTTAAAACTTTAAAAAAAAACCTCTTGCAAGTTGAAAACAAAAGGAGTCTATTATAAAAGTAAAGAAGCCTCTTACAAAAATGAAAACACAAACAATATACTGCGAAAATTTGAAAGTTAAATAAAGAGAGGAATGACGCAGTCGATTTATACTGGTTCGGCTTATAACCCAAGCCTACATCTAGTTCCCAAGTATCCGACTTGAGAGTTTCACTAAAATCTCAAGTATTAATTTGATGAGCCTATTCAAGCTCACAAGTACATATTTTTCAAGGTTCTCTAACCTTCCAAACTAATAGTACTTAGCTAGCCTCTACAAGCTCTTAATAGGTGAAAATGTAATTTGCTCAGTATGAGCTTCAATGATCTCTCTCAAAAAGAATTTTCACTTTCTAAAGCACAAGAGATTTGACAATGATATCACTTTCAAGAGAATTGATGCTATAGATGTATTTTAAGAGTCTGATTTGTTTTCATAAAAGCAATTACTCTTCCTTAAGTAGACATCTTCTTCAACTAGTCGTTGCTTCTTTTATATCATGAATTGACTTTGATTCTTCAATACCATTTCTGATAAAATCTTCCAGTATCTAGATGTTAAGAGAAACGATCATATCACGGAGCTGATTGTGATTTGTAAGATCCTTCCAGATATTGTGGAATCATTTCTAATAAATTAGGTAAGTTCATAATGAAGGTTTTTACAAGAAAGGAAACATTTATCATATGATTTTATTTCCTTTGGAAAATTAACCCGTTGGTAATAGAAAGAAATAAATCCAATTTAAAAGGTCATCATCAAAATCATTAAGCCTTGAGCTAACATCTCCTTTTTGATGATGACAACCAATAACAGATATATTTTCAAAATTCAAACAAGAGTCCAAGATATACCTATCAGCTTTATAAGTTCTTACTGAATAAGAGTCTTTTCTTTCTACCATATAGACTTCACAGCAAAAGTTATCACAAATTCATCACATACAAGTGACAATCATGCAAATATATCATCAATCTTCAAAAAAAAATATCGAATATCAAAAATAATTTCCCCCTTTGTCATTATCAGAAAAAAAGAGGGAAAGGAATTAAATAGCCAAAAAAATATCACAAATATGTAAGAATAAACCAAGCAAAAATATATCTTCATCTTAACTCTTAACCCTCCCTATGCATTAATGCTTTCCTCTTTCGAAGTTATTCTCAAGCAGAAAGTTACTTAACCTCTCATGCCATGCTTGAGGAGCTTACACCTTACCATTTTTGTCACATAAATCTTCAAATTTTCTGTTATCAAATTCTCCTCCAAGATTGCTCCGACCTGATGAAACATAGTACCCTTTTTCAATCTGATTTTTTTTTCAAAAATCCGTCTTTCTTTTCAATGTAGTTGAAATGTGATATTTCACTTGTCATATGTCTCGAACAACCGCTATCAACTATCCATTGATTTTCTCTTGTCTTCGTTTTGAAGCATATATGCAGAAAATATTATTTCATTTTAGGTACTTAAATTTTTTGGGTCCATTCAGGTTAGTAACTTGACCTTTCGGTCTCCAAACATACATTTGAGATAATTTTCTCATTCTAAGAAAGTTACAAGAATGGCTAATATGACCATGTTTACCATAGTAGAAGCACATAACAGATGAATGAGAATTGATATAATTTCTACCATGTGTCAGGTTCCTGCTGTTTTGGCTATAGCTATTGTTGGATTTGACAAAGAAGTTCTTGTATGGCCTGAAGTTATTGTTTTCAATGTATCACATTCCGACCTTATCAAAAACATATTTACCACTACCAAGCAATGCATCAAGGTTGTTCCTTCTATTAACAAAATTTTCTAGATCTTTTTTTAAAGATAAGATCTTTCCAGCACTTTTCTCTTTCTCAAGTTCTAAGGTGGCGATTTTTTCTTCTAATTGTCTCACCTTTTCAAAATCATTTTTAACAACATATTTTCCAGCTTAGTCACTCTTTCTTCCAGCACTTCCTTTTCAAAGACCTTTTGCTTATAATCAACCTCAAGAGACATATTTTTGGTCGTCAAATTCTCATTAGTAGATTCCAATGATTTTATCTTACTCTGCATAGATGTATCATTGCTCTTGGACTTCTCAACTTCTTTGAAATACTTCACTGTCAACCTTTTGTACTGATCATACAATTCATGATATGCATTTTCAATTCATCAACTTCAATATCAGAGTCAGCCATAAGACATACGTTGTTGACTTCTTCAAGCTCTTCTTCTTCAAAGCTTTCAAAATCCTCATATAAATAGGCTGCCTTTAGTGTCATTCCTCTTCTATAGGAGGATCCTTTATATCGCCTAAGCTCGGTTTCATGAATCATCAAGTTTTCTCGTAGCTAGTCGAGTGAAATAGTGTCTAGATCCTTTGCGGTTTCTAGAGTTGTCACCATAGGTCTCCATTCCTTTGGTAGTGACCTTATAATCTTCGTTACGAGCTCATCATTGGAATATATCTTTCCTAAGTTCTTTATGGTTGTGATGATGTTGTTGAACCGTTCGAAAAATTCATTTATAGTTTCTTCCTGTTTCATGCCAATAGTTTCGTATTGATGCACTAAAAAGCTTATTCTATGTTTCTCTACCTCATTCGTCCCTTTAAAGATGACTTGAAGTTTATCCTACATTTCTTTTGTTGTAAAGTAGTATGATATCTTTTCATATTCTTCTGGAGACAATGCACATATCAGATGATGTTTTGCTTTAGCGTTTAGTTGTGCATTTCTTTTGTCAGCATTAGTCCATACTTCTACATTATTGATAGTGGGAAGTGTAGCTCCAACTCTGATAGACTTCGATATCTACAGATTGGAGATATATGGTCATTTTCTGTTTCCAATATGAGTAGTTGTTTCCATTGAAATAAGGAGGCTTTGAGATGGATTATCCTTCAAAACTTCTCAAAATGTTTCCCATGATCTATCACGTGATGTAAAACACAAAAATGTGAAACTTTGCTCTGATACCAAATGATAAAGCAAACTCATATAAGAGATATGAGACAGGGGCCTGTTAAAGTTTAAAAACAATAGGAGCTTGTCAAACAATAGAAGTCAGTTAAATGACAGGAGCTTGTTAGACGATCGGAGCCTGCTAAACGATAAATTATGTTAAAACAATTTATAACAGAAGGCGTTGTTAAAACTAAAAAGAACCTCTTGTAAGTTGAAAACAAAAGGAGCTTATTATAAAAGTGAAGGAGCCTCTTACAAAAATGAAAACACAAACAATAAACTGCGAAAATTTAAAAGTTAAATAGAGAGAGAGGAATGCCGCAATCAATTTATACTGGTTTGACTTATATCTCAAGCCTACATTCAGTCCTCAAGTATTCAACTTGAGTGTTTCACTAAAATCCCAAGTAGTAATTTGACGAGCCTCTTCAAGCTCACGAGTACATATTTTTCAAAGTTCTCCAACCTTCCAAACTAGTAATATTTAGTTAGCCTCTACAAGCTCTCAACAGATAAAAATGTAATTTGCTCAATATAAGCTTCAATGATCTCTCTCAAAAAGATTTTTCACTTTCTAAAGCACAAGAGATTTGACAATGATATCACTTTCAAGAGAATTGATGCTATAGATGTTTTTCAAGAGTCTGATCTGTTTTCGCAAAAGCAGTGACTCTTCCTTAAGTAGACATCTTTTTCAACTAGTCGTTGCTTATCTTATATCTTGAATTGAATTAGAATCTTCAATATCATATTTGATAAAACTTTCCAGTATCCAGATGTTAAGACAAATGATCATTTCACGAAGCTGATTATAATTTGTAAGATCCTTCCAGATATTATGGAATCATTTCTAATAAATCAGGTGAGTTCATATAGAAGGTTTCTGCAAGAAAGGAAGTATTTATCATATGATTTTATTTTCTGTGAAGAATTAACTCGTTAGTAATAGAAGAAAATAAATCCAATGTGAAAGGTCATCATCAAAATTATTAAGCCTTGAGCTAACACATCCTAAGTCAATTGTGTTTATTAAGGATGAAGTTCTGATTGGTGTTTTGAGTAATTGAGTTGGTGAATTTCCATTGCTTATTTACTTGATTATCCTTCATCCTTACAAGGGTAGTAAGTTCCTCAACAATTTCAATTTGAATATCTGAATTTCATCTGTTACCCCTGCCTTGAATCCTCTTATGAATATCTCAACTAAAGCCTTTTGTATCCAACCTTTGCATCCAATTTCCTAACCTCTCAAAAAATTTTTTTTGGTAAGCTTATAAGGAGCAAACTTGCATTATTTTTAACAAGGCCTCGTTGAAATCCTTACAATCTGTAAGATTGAATCTAACATATAGTTCTTTTATAAATAGTTAATGTGTCTCGTCCTTTGCCTTCTTTCTTGTAAACCTAGCATAGCCATTGTCACCATCGATTTACTTCGCAATATAAATGGAAGAAATTCAAGAAAACTTTCAATATTTTCTTTGGATATATTGATATTTAAAGAATTGGTCCATTCGAGTGAATCATTTGGTCGTGTTATTATCGAAGTATCTAAGAAATTTGGTTTTGGCTAATTTGAAATAAAATAAAGGTGACGTAATTTTTATATTCTTATTTAACTCTTCTGTGTTAAGGCGTGTTCAACCATTATTATTTTTATTAAACTCTTTTTTATTTGGAAGTATAACTTTATGTCAATTTGTTGAACATTTCTTTTATTTGATAAATTTTATTATTTATTTCAAGCTTATGCTATCTTGAAGTTTTCTTAACGCTGCGTTAAGATTTTTAATTCTTTTATATTTCGAATGCGTCCTAGACAGCCATTTTGAGAGGGTGCTTGGACAGTTTTACATTGAAGTTGTTTCTTAATAATGAACTTATTTCAAAGCCTAAAGCCAATTGGTTCCATGGTCTAGTGGTCAGGACATTGGACTCTGAATCCAGTAACCCGAGTTCAAATCTCGGTGGAACCTATACTTTTTCATATCCAATTCTTTTTTTTTTTTACCCCCGACACATCATTCTGGAATGGAGAGCTGACTGTTATGTAGTGGTTAGTTCGGTAGTAGTGTATCAATTCAATCTAATCCCTAGACAGTAGCTACTCAAAACCCTACTCTTTCTCCATTCCCATCCCATCTGTTCAAATGGAACCCGAACTACATGAAAATATCAAAAGAACAGTCGTTGACATTCTAGAAAAGGCCAACTTGGACGAAATAACCGAGTTCCATGTCCGACTCACCGCCTCGGAGCGGCTCGGCGTCGAGCTCAACGATATCGAGCACAAGATATTTGTGAGAAACGTGATTGAGTCCTTTTTGCTGTCTATGGCTGAGACAGACGCCGAGATAACTAACGGAGACTCTACTACTTGCATTCTAGAGGACACCAAGGAGGTTGTTCAAGAGCAGCTCGATTCGATGTCCAGATGGGAAGTTGATGGCGACGGTAATCGCGTTATTTGCAAGGTTAAAATCCTAAATTTCAGTTTTAGAAATTCGATTTCTTTTTGGTATTTTGTTTGTTCTTTGTGTTTGATAGACACTGTTCAATTTGTATAGCTATCGAATAAAAGAACCGTGACAGTTCAAAAATTCAAAGGAAAATCTTACGTATCCATCAGAGAGTTTTACCTGAAAGATGGAAAGCAGTTCTCTTCTCATAAAGGTGATTAGTTGTAATTCATGCCTTGTCGTTACTTAATGACTGTGTCCTTTAGTTTGGTCTTAGTGGTTATGTATGCCTCATAAAACCTTTCTTTCTGCTACGTGTTTGCAGGAATTAACTTGCCAACTGAACAATGGTCAACTTTAAGTAATAGTATCCCTGCAATAGAAGAAGCCATCTCGAAGATACAATCGAATTTAAGGTTGGTATGTTAACTTTTGGGCCTTTGAATCTGTTCAATTGTTTACTGAGATGATGGTTTGTGCAATTTGGAAGCCTGTTAATTTGATTGTACCTGCGAAACGGGTGTGATCTAAGATTTCAGTTCCTACTGTAGCTTGTAATACTTTGGTGCTTTCTTCAGATGTTATGGTTGTGTGTGGAATGCTTGTTAGCTTGATGGCTGATTAATTTGAAAATTTAACGTAATTGACTGCAGGTCTGAAAATGATGGTGAACAAACTGAGCACACCACAAATCCAATTCCGACTCCTGATTCTCAAGAACTTCTCACTGTCAAGGTCAGCCGCTTTGATGGGAAGAATTATCAATCATGGGCAGCACAGATGGAACTGTTTTTGGGACAGTTAAAACTTCGGTATGTTCTCACTGAACCAAGACCTAGCATTGCTGTAAGCCAGGAAGCAAACAATTATGGTCAGGCCAAAGTTGTTGAATGCAAGTGGTTTAATGACGACTTGATGTGTTGTCATCACATTTTAAGTTCATTGTCGGATTCTCTTTATTTGAAATATTCAAAGAAGGCAAAGAACGCTAAAGAACTTTGGGAAGAGCTAAAGTTGGTTTATCAGTATGAAGACTTTGGAAATAAATTATCTCAAGTTAAGAAATATATTGAATTTCAGATGGTTGATGACAAGCCTATTCTTCAACAAGTTCAAGAACTCAATGGCATTGCAGACTCCATTGTTTCTACAGGGACTTCCATTGATGACAGTTTTCACGTCCGTGTTGTAATTTCGAAGCTTCCACCATCATGGAGGGACTTCTGCACACAGGTGATGTGTGATGAGCATATTCCATTCTGGATGTTAATGGAGCATATTAGGGTTGAGGAAGAGGCTCGCAACTTAGACACACAAAGGCAACCTTCAAATTCTGTTTGTTATTACACTAATAACATTGGACCAAGGATGAAAGACCTGAAGCGGCCAGGTTTACGTTGGAAGAGGCGAGAAACAGAGAACCACTACAATGCCCCCGTCTGCAATTTATGTAGGAAGAAGGGACACATTTCTAAGTATTGTAGAAACAAGAAGTTTGACACTGAAGCTGGTGACAAGGCTGACAATGAGACTTCTCATAGAGTTTCAGGTCTAAATATGTTGTACAGAGCAGAGTAGCTGCTGGATGTAAACTATGATCAAATGACAGTTCAGATCTTCTTGAGTTATTGGCCATGGAGGTACAATCTAATTCTTTTGAGAGGGGGAAGAGGAGGAAATGGAGTTTCCAAGAGCTGTTCCTCCTCCTTGATGTAAAATTGTCGTAGTTACTTCCCAGCAGAGTTTGGGGGACTCCCTCTGCCTCTTCCGAACAATAAAAAGTTTGAAGAGTGATAACCAATTTCTTACAAAACTATAGTCCAGTCTTGTACCTAGGATGACCTTTGATGAGTTTGTGCTCTTGACTGCAATTTGTACTTACTGATCCTAATTAATGCCAATTTGATTTCTTCCTTTGCTGATGCCTCTTTTATATACGTCATAACCTGTATAATTTGATCCAAATGAATTACAAGGACAAGGATGAAGATTTTCCTCTTTGGTTTGAAACAAAACTTTGTGATATCCAGTATAGATCCAAATTTATTTTGACTAATGGCATCCGGGCAGTTGAGAGGAATCACCATAGTTTCTATCTTCTCCAGAATTCATACATCCCTCATCAGGAACAGCTCTCTCTCTCAAATACAACCTTAAGTTCGGACACCATGAAAAAATATCTCTAGGGCGCAGGTTTAGTTTGGCCTCAATGAAAAAATAAGATGGTAACACCTAACAACCAAGAACTACGAGATGGTTACCGTTATAAGTGACCTAGTAAAAATGTTAGCACTAAGCTAAGGCTACAGCACAGCTCAAGAAGCAGTGACGGAGTCAGAAATTTAAGATAGAAGGGTTCAAATATTAATTTTTTTAATATTTGAGGAGCCAGTATACCTCTGACCTCTAAATAACTCCGTCCTATATATATATATATAATTTTTAAAAAAAATCTTAGAAGAGTCCATTGCACCACTAGACCCCATATAGCTCCATCGTTGTCAAGAAGACTTGCCATTACAAGCTCTTCAAGAGAATCGACGCCCTCTTGCATGTAGCAGAAGTTGGATTGGAGATTTTTCTGGTCCAACAACTGCTGTTCAATCTGAAGATTGTTACCGATTAGCAGCCAACTACTAGGGTTGTCCATCTAAGTAAATAGAGGACCATGAAGGTCTGGGTTCTTGATTCTGTTCAAGTCCAATCACGTGGGGACACATTTGACGACAGGGATGGAGACTAGTTAGCTGACCACGTGATCAATAAGCCTAGAGCCGACCCTAGACCAGACGGTGTTTAGTTTAGTTTAGTTCACCGCTGAGGATAACAGTTCTTCACCCAAAACTTCATCTTGAAAGAAATGTTCAAATGTCTCATTATAAAGAGACTCAATTCAATCGTGGCTCGAGTGTAGACAGATTTGTGACCGTGGCCGTGGGTGGCCTCTGGGTACTTGGAAAAGGTGAAAGGAAGAAGGTCTAAAAACAATGAATAGAAGGAAATAAAGACGACAATGAGGTGATAGCGGACAGAAGCTAAAGGCTAAAGCAACGTATGGGCTTGGTGGCCCCTTTATTAGGCCATTTGCTTCTTTCTCTTTCGAAAAGCTCAACTCAAATAGTCATGTTTCATTGTTGTCCTGTCCCATATGATCCTTGCACGTATCCAAATCTTTGTCATAATAATGGTACAAATATCGTAATTTTGTCATGTTTTACTAAATCTCATCCACACATATGTAAAATTATAAAATACAAATAAAATACCGTAATTGAAACAAAAGATTTGATATGTTAAGACAAGCCCATGGTTAAGTTCAAAGGAATGTGAAAAACTATACGAGGCTAAGCCAGCACATCTTTATTTTAAATTAATAAAAAATTCAACTTAAACAATTATTAAATATCTATTTTTATTTATAGTTTTTGAACATTTTAAGCGGATAATAAATTACAAAGTTATAATTTTTTTATAGATTTCTTATTTTAGAATATAATCTTTAAATATTTTAATTTATCTAAAATTTTAAAAATTGAATAATTCAATTTAAAAGATTATATTTTGTAAAATATTAAGTCACATAAATATCATATAAATAGATTATGACTTTTTCGACTAGTTTAACATAAAAAATTTTGAATTGACTAATTTTTCGGTTCAATTTCTAATTTTTAGTTTGATTTAGTTTAATAACTTTTGTTATTAAAAATTGATTAGTTTATTAATTAATCGGTTAATTTTTTAAACCAAAATAAATCAACTAATTTTTATTTAATAGTCATATTCAATTAAACTTTAAAATTTTCAGTAATGATAATTTTTTAAACCAATTTTCAAATTCTTCAATTTTATTCAATCTTTAATCGATTTTATAACATTCTAATACTGATCAAACCTTTTAAATCTTAATTTTTTTGTCCTACCGATTTAATTTTTAGTCTGATTTTTAAAACGTTAATTTTAAATATTATTTAGTCAATTGAGCTGATAAAATATTAATAAAATATGATATGATAATCAAACATATAATATTAAATTTTAATAAATAATTAAATATTTTAAAAAATTGAATACTAAGATATTATGTCTTATGTGAAGAGAATAATTAGATTTGAACTGAAGGGAACCTCAGGTAGAAAATTGTAAATAATTGAAAATATCTTAAGGGGTTGAAATAAAATGATGCTTTAAAACTTCTTAGATTAGATTCTCTATTGGAACTTGCAAAAGATATTATGAGCCGATTGACTTGAATCTCAGGGCATGCTTGTTTGGGGAGTATGGGATAAAAATTATGAGTATACTTTGAAAACTAATGTTTGGTGGAGTCCTTTCATTATACAGGTATCATAACTATACCATATTTTTAGGTAATATTCCATTCCTCTGGCAATATTAAGGGCATGCTTGTTTGGGGGGTATGGGATAAAAGTTATAGGTATACTTTGAAAACTAACGTTTGGTGGAGTCCTTTCATTATACAGGTATCATAACTATACCATGTTTTTAGGTAATATCCCATTCCTCTGGATTACCAGAGGAATGGGAATCATTGTTTCAATTTTTTGATTTTTTAAATTTTTAATTAAATATTTTTAATTAAATATAATTAAAATGTAATTAATTAAAAATATAATTAATTAATAACTTTAA
>JAOSBM010000004.1:3890180-3900655 GCA_027568955.1 Erythroxylum tenue
TCTAAAAACACAGTCGTTATGAATTCTCTTCTTATTAAATGAACATATCATAGATGCCATAAGCAACAGGCTTAGGTTTCTTTAGAAATTTCATTTTTAGGTTAAATGAGCATGAATTTATGTTTTGATAAGAAATGAAAGGTCTACATTCGCACAATAACGATACATTTGTCTATATCATGCATGCTTGATCACGTGATTGTTTTCTGATGTTACATCGTCATGAGCTTTCTGGGTTTAAGTTTTGGAGGCTTCTACACGTTAACTGTTTGACAATGAGAGTCGGGAATCAGGATTGACAATGCCTCTTATCTTCAAAATCTACGGACAATTATGTATTTCCAATAATTCATTAATTCACCAATCAAATGAAAAATTGGATTCAAGTAATAATATGTTTATAAAATTTAAGTGTCTAAATTTTAAGTATAGAATAATTCAATTTTAAAAATAAAAGGATTATATGATATATTCTATTTGATATATATAATTTTTTAATTTTAAATAAGTAATTGCATCTTGATTATATAATTATTAATGTATTCGTTATTGAATGTGCAAAACCTATGTTCATAAATATAAAATATCATGTCAAGAGTCAACATACTCACTACACAAGATTCCCTATTTTGCAAAGAGATTGTTTCTATAATTTGAACCTGTTAACTTATGGTTATAAAGGAGCAGGCTCACCCTCGCATAAAAGATCATGTAATTCTATTAAATATAATATTATTAGATATATTTTTAAATTGCTTTAATCGGTTTTTTTTTTTGACATTAAGATGTGGGTGAGGGGTGCAACACGAGGATTTCCTAGGAGGTCACCCATCCTAGTACTACTCTCGCCCAAGCACATTTAACTTCGGAGTTCTGATGGGATCCGGTGCATTAGAGCTGGTATGATCGCACCCCTTTAATCGGTATTTAAAATTTTAAACATTTAATTAATTTTTTAAAATTTAAAATAAACAGTTTTGAATTTGTTATTATCTAAAAGACAAATACATAATTGGTACAAAATAAGTGTATCTATTAGTGGGCCTTATGGATCCAAATCAATGCTTGTTCTAAAAGCGCCGAAAACAGATAATCAAATCTCAAGGAGAAAAGATCAAACCAGAAAAAGGCCCATAAAATAGGAAAAGCTAATTCACCATTATCTCGTGCTACCGTCCACCATGTGAACCATCCTCCCAAACCCAAAGAGGAGCACAAAAGCTACACCAGCCCCACCTCCTCAGACACCTTGAAAGCGATCTTACCTGCAAGGGCAATTTCGTCATCCAACGTCCACCACCAGACCAAGCTCCATCATCACACAATACCCCTACGCGCTTCACTAAGACTAGACTAACCTATCGTCGTTGTTACATCAGACTCATTGCGTTAAGATTTTTCTAATTTAAACATGTGATAATTACAGATTACGGACAAAACGCGAGTGACGTTTGTCGCATGCATTGGAAGCCAGCCACTTCAGAAATCAGGGATATTTCTGTAATTGTGTCAACAGTTGTAAACGTCTAGCACGAATATAAATGTATATCGCGCGACATCAGAAGCCAACGGTTCCTATTGTAAATGGAGCAACAACCGTACACTGAAGATCATGAACCGACCACCACCGCATCTCCTCCTCCTCCGCCGGTTACAAGCACACCGGCTCGGCCGAGCTCCGACACTCCTAGCGGCGGTTCCAAACATCCGGTCTTCCGCGGAGTTCGCAAACGGCGGTGGGGCAAATGGGTATCGGAAATTCGAGAGCCTCGCAAGAAAACACGCATTTGGTTAGGCTCCTTTCCAGTGCCTGAAATGGCTGCTAAAGCCTACGACGTCGCTGCGTACTGTCTCAAAGGTCGTAAAGCTCAGCTTAACTTCCCTGACGAGGTCAACGACTTGCCTAGACCGTCCACGTGTACGGCCAGGGATATTCAGGCGGCGGCTACTAAAGCAGCACATGCGATTATCACGTCGATGAAAAAGACCGTGTCAAGCAGGGACGGTGACGGTGACGGTGAGGGTGAGGAGGGAGATGCCGACGATTTTTGGGGCGAGATTGAATTGCCGGAATTAATCAACAATGGCCGCAGCTGGAACTCTTGCTGTTGGAGCTTCGCTGGAGATTCCACGTGGCAGGAAGGAGAAGCTTTGCACCACTGTTCCGGGGCTTGTCCCTGAGGTGTATGTAGAAGCTGGTGTTATTCTGACGACTTAATCTTTCGTGTTGTTAAGGTCTTTTAAGTTTAATGTACATGGAATTCGGTATAGTTTTAATCTAAATCTCTGAATTTTTTTTTTATTGCAAAGAAAAACAGATCTTAACAAAACCTAACTAACGCAAAGCTTTGCAGTATATAGCTCCTTTCTGGTCCTGTGAATAATTTTCAGAACTGACAGCGGAAGCTCATGAATAAAATGAAATCTTGGACTGACTAGGCCTGTGAGGGCTGCTAGATTGTTCGCGCACTGGTTTCCTTCTCGATGTATATACTGCAACTGTACTTCCAATCTCGTTGGAATAGACTACAGGTACCTGTTATCAAAAAATTAGTGTCATCAACCATTGTATTGGGATAGGAAAGAATGTTAATGACTTCCATAAAATTCATTTCGACTATGATTCGGCGGTAACCTAGCGACCAAGTCAACTTGGTTAATTTTTTTCTGAAATGATAGAATAACCACTAATTGTTCTCTATCTTCTCAAATCATCCAGTTGGGCATGCATATTGATTTTGGCACAGGCAGAATGACAAAGTATGACCATCACTATGTAGGATTTTTCATTTTTCTGATGTCTTCAATCCAATACGCTAATTATGATTATGTTAAAAGCACAAAATGTGATGGTGCATGTCTGAAAGAAAAAAGAATACGTGATAAGGCATGTCTGAAAGACAATTGCTTACAAATTTCTCAATATGAGTTAAATATTTGAAAAATAGATGTACCAACTTAAACAAATTACTAAAAAATTTTGAATTATTCCCAATGTCAAAGGTATTGTTATTTTCATTAAACTATATCCAACTTATTTTTTTCCAAGGTGTAAATATATACATTTACATGAGAATTTAAATTTAAAATTTTAATTGTTCAAAGATTGTTAATTATAGAAATTAATTAATGCCTAAATCTCATATACAAATTTTGTTTTACACCTTTAACATGAAAAAGACCTTGGCCTTATTTGACAATCAGCTAATAAAAATACATAAGAAGTAGCAGAGAAATAAGTCAAGAAATGGAGTTGTTTTCGAAGGGGTAGTTATCAGTTGTTCGTTGACAATGAGCATTGAATTATTTTAGACTCCTAACGATTCATGCTAAGCTTGAAGGGTATAATTGATTTTTTACCTATTAATTTTTGGCTGAACATTCCAAACGCTCCTCTTATGGAGCTTTTCTAAAATCAACTTGTTCGAGATTAAATAAGCCAACTAATAAGCTATTCACCAAACACATTCATTAGCTTTTTAAGGTGGTTAAACAGTTAATTTGTGTCAATAAGCTTAAAAACAACTGATAAGTTGTTTACCAAACGAGCCCTAATATAGTTGATTTGATCAACGGATATCATTAGTTATTTATTTAAAGATGTTTGGTAAAATTAATTGTTTAGTTTCAGTTGTTTATGTATAAAATGACTTATAAAAATATGACTTAAAAAAAGAATTTATAAGGACACGAGTATTATGTTGGTCATTCCTCGATTTCTTGTCCAATGATAACTCTTTGTATATTTTGACTCAAATTTGATATTAATTCAACTTCAAAAATTAAAATTAAAAATAATAAACTTACTATCTTTATCTTTATCTCTATTTATTTGAGTAATTTGTAATAACTTTTGGATATAATAGTCTTTTAGTCTCTTAATTTCCCAACCTCTGGAAGACAAGGAGCGTTTTCAAAATTGGAGAATTAAGTTCAATCCGCCAACCCAATCGACTGATTACCAAACATAATTATCAACGATTTGACATGATCAAATATCCAAATATTTCTCAATTTGCCAAAAACTAGCTGATCAGTCATTTACCAAACAAGGGTAAATAATCAGCTTATTGAGTTGGCGAATTGAACTCAACCCGCTATTTTTGAAAATGCTTCTATGAAGAGCGTTTTGCTCTAACAGTTGAGAAATTAAGGGACAAAAAGACGACTGTACCCAAAAGTTATTACAAATTACTCAAGCAGTCATCTTTTGTTGTTGCTTTCCCTTCACCAATCACTAGTATCCTAAACTTCAACTTGATTAATAGGTTAATATATTAGAAAAATATACTTCAACTTGATTAATATGGAGAAATAAAGTAGTAATAATATTATTATTTATATATTTATCATCATCATCATATGTTATATTTTTTATTAGAGTTATAAACTTAATTTTGTGAAATTAAATATCTATATTCTAAATTCGTACGAGAATATTCAAAGAAATACTAAGATATAATATTCACGTCTTTATAAATCTTTTTTTAAGTCATACCCTCATAAGTCATTTTACACATAAACTGTTAATACTAAACAACTAATTTTATCAAACATCTTTAAATAAGCAACTAATGTTATCCACTGATCAAATCAGCTAATATAATCCGTTATTAACTAACCGCTGATAGAATCAGATAATAGTTAATGCAATTCACTGATTGTCAAACGAGGTCAAACTCTTTTTCGTGTCCCCTTTTTCTAGAAAGGAAAAGGATATAATCTAGTGGAAAAGGTAGAAATTGTTTATATCTTGAATTCAATCTTATAAAAATAAACTTAAAATATTAGAAAAACTCAATTAAGATAGGTTTTATAAATTAATTTAATAATTTAATTTGATTCAAATTTTAATCTAGATTGAGTTTAAATAAAAAATTGGTTAAATAATAAGAAAAATAAAAATTTGGACTTATTTCAGACATTTTTAACTCAAAATTTAAATGAAAATTAATTTTTTAGGTACTAACTTTAATTCTAATTTTAGACAATCGAATCAAATTTTATCTGTTAAGTTTGAATAGAATCGGAACCAATCTTTGTCACCAACCTAGTATTTACTCTTATTTATATATCACGAGCAGAAACGTAACTAGCTGGGACCAGTGGTGTACTGGGCCTTTCAAAATTTATAAAAATTAAATATTTGGATTTTTAATATATATATATATATATATAAAGACAAAGTTATTTGGAGCTTATTGATATACTGGACCCCTTAAAATTTAAAAACTTAAATATTTGATCCCTCTTATCTTAAATTCTTGACTCCGTCACCGATCACGAGTTTTGATTTCGACGAGAGCTTTTGCTTGCTTAACCTGATGCTGTTAAGTTTGGTAAAAAGCTTACCCCCCTCACTTTTAATCATTTCTGAAGGCAATAACATTCCATTATTACAACTGACAGTGACTTACTCCCTCGCCTGATCCAGCGTAAGCAAATGCTACCTAAGCGTGGCTCACTAAAACGACTACTTGTTTGTTGTGGATGCCTTTATGGGCCAGCATTATCGCAGACGTATGCACAAGACCAGAAATATTAGAGAGATTTGAATTGCGGCAGAATTCTTAGGATTCAGATTCTTTTATTTATTTCAATTGTTATCTTTATCCACAAAATAAAGGAATTGGTTTCTGTAACTAATCTCCTTAAGTATTAGTATTTTCTTTATATTAGGATTGCTTTATTTCCTATATAGTAGGAACTTATTTTGGAACTCTGTTACATCGTGTAAGCCTATATAACAGGCTGAAAATTACGAAATAAAGAAGGCAAATTTTATCCCAATATTCTGTGAGGTTAAGACTCTCTCTAACAAGTCTTGAGGTCCAGGGCTCCCTCCGACGAGTCCTTTTCTTCTATCACCATAGGTTCATCAAGAGGAAGAAATCGTAACAAGGGCAAGGTCACAGGTTCTGAAGGAGATCTCGTGGTTCATTGCCCAATGACTCGATCCTTAACTCACGAATATAACAAATTGGTATCAGAGCCCGACATGGGGGATTCCAATGAATTGCGAGCCCTTATCCAGGAGACATCTGAACAGAATGCAGCACGAGTTGCTCAAGTGGAGGTGCAGATTCAAGATTTAACTCGGCAACTGAAAGAATTCATGTCAGTCATGGGGAGAACCCATGGGAAAGGAACAGAGATTGGAATCAGTAGCAGTTCTTCACTTATGAATATTGCTTCAGGGACAGAAGAAAGAACTGAGCAGCGACAAACTGGAGGAGTAGTGCCAAGGTATGCCAAATTGGATTTTCCAACGTATGACAGCTCAGATGAGCCCCTAATCTGGTTCTATCATTGTGAGCAGTTTTTTCTTATTCAAAAGACATCAGAAACAGAGAAGGTCAGCCTCGCAGCGTTTCATATGATGGGGGAGGCATAATTGTGGTTTTACAAGTTAGAACAAGAGGAAACAAATCTAGGCTGGAATTCTTTTAAAGAATATTGCAACCTGAGATTTGGGCCACTGCTAAGAGGTAATCCTCTTGGAGAATTGATTAACTTGAAACAGTCAGGAACAATGGAAGAATATCATAAGTGGTTTCAGAGTTTGCTAGCCCGGGCTGATTCAGTTTATCCAGATCAACAAGTTGATTTCTTTACTGCAGGGTTATCTGAGGCGATCCGTTTGGATGTAGAGATGCAGAACCCACCCAATTTGGTTACTGCCATGAATTTAGCAAGAGCCTTTGAGAAGAAACAACAATTAACAAGAATCAACAGCAACCGACGCAACTACTGGAACAATTCCAGACTTGCTACACCAACTCAAGCTGAAACCAAACCAACTACAGGTTCAGGCGGGACAATTGTACCAGCCTTTAGTGGTGGAAGCGTATCCACTCCTTTTGTCAAAAAACTATCTAGGGCTGAATTGGCTGATCGAAGGGCAAAAGGACTTTGTTATAATTGTGATGAACCATACACGTTCGGTCACCAATGTAAAAAATTATTCTGGCTTGAATTAGAAGATGGAGATGAAAATGAGATGGAGAGTACAGTAGTTGGGTAACCGCCCATCTCGCTACATGCCATCACCGGTCTCCAACATTCCCGAACTATGCAGTTAATTGTTGACATCAAAGGTTGCCCAATCACAGTATTAATCGATTCCGGTAACACCCATAACTTCATTAGTAAAATCGCAGCACAAAAACTGGGAGCAACACTGGATTCCCAATGTGCGTTACAAGTTGTTGTTGCAAATGGAGAGAAGATCCCTAGGATGGGCACATGCAAAGAGACTATACACGTATCAGGTGAAAATTTTCTTGTTGATTTATATGTCATTCCACTAGATGGGTTTGATGTGGTTTTAAGAGTACGATGGTTGATGACATTGGGTCCCATTTGGTGGGATTTTGCAACACTTACTAAGTGTTTCAACTTGGAAAAAAGACAAATCACCTTACGGGGGCTCCAACCTGGCCATAGACCAAGATTACAACTCTTGAATGAGGCACGAACAGAAGGATTAGAGGACCTTCTTGCAACATTTGCTGACTTGTTTCAGGAACCTAAGGGACTGCCTCCTATTCGTTCATGTGATCACCGTATATTCTTGTTTCCTGATTCAATGCCTGTGGTAGTTAGACCATATTGGTATCCTCATTTCTAGAAAGACAAGATTGAGAAACAGTGTCAGGAAATGCTTCGTTAATGAATCATTCGCCCGAGCCGTTCCCCCTTCTCCTCACCAGTTTTGCTTGTTAAAAAACGGGAAGGCACATGGCGTTTCTGTTTCGACTATCGAGAACTTAATACTAGAACAATTAAAGATAAGTTTCCGATCCCAGTCGTGGATGAGTTATTGGATAAACTTCATGGCGCTCGATACTTTACAAAATTAGACTTGAGATCTGGATATTTTCTGGTTCGTATGGCGGCTGAAGATGTGGAGAAAACAACTTTTCAAACCCATCATGGCCACTTCGAATTTCTGGTCATGCCATTTGGCCTAACAAATGTCCCATCCACTTTCCAGGCATTAATGAATGAGGTATTCCAACCTTACTTACGTAAGATCGTTTTGGTTTTCTTTGACGACATCTTGATTTATAGCAAAACATGGGAGGAGCACTTCCAACATGTTCATACAATGTTTCAGTTACTTCGCTCACACCAATTATTCCTTAAAAGATCGAAATGTTCCTTTGGTGAAGAGCAAGTGGCCTATCTCGGTCATGTCATTAGTGCTGCGGGTGTTGCAGTTGACACATCCAAGATTTCCGCCATCTTGGACTGGCCGTAACCTACTTCCATTAAGGCTTTGCGTGGTTTTTTGGGGTTAGCAGGGTACTACAGAAAATTTATTCGGGATTATGGACAGCTCGCTAATCCTTGGACAAGTTTGCTAAAAAGAAATAATTTTCACTGGACTTCGGAGGCTACCACTTCATTTCAAGCACTTAAAACTGCCTTATCACAGACCCCTGTTCTGCAACTTCCAAATTTTGATGCAGAGTTTATAATAGAATGTGATGCTTCAAGTGTAGGCATCGGGGAAGTACTTCAACAAGGCAGCCACCCCATTGCTTTTTTCAGCCACAAATTGGCAGCAAGACACCATAAACTGGCTGCATATGAGCGGGAATTAATTGGATTGGCCAAAGCGGTGGTTCATTGGCGTCCTTATTTATGGGGAAGACAATTCCTAATACGCACTGATCATTATAGCTTAAAGTATCCGCTTGAGCAACGCCTTACTACCTCGCCATAGCAACATTGGCTCAGCAAATTACTTGGTTTTGATTTTCGGGTTGACTATAAAACTGGGAAACAAAATATAGTGGCTGATGCACTATCTCGCCGGGATGAAGATCAATCCACCTTAATGGATATTTCACACCTAATCATGTCGTTGTTGGAAGCTATCCGAGCCGAAATTAACTCAACCGCCTTTCTTAGTCAGTTGCGACGCCGAGTGGAAGATGGTGAGTTAAGTTTTGAATGGTCAGTATCCAATGGTCTCATTCATTACAATTAGTGAGTTTACCTTCCACCAACTTCTCCGTTAATTCCTACCATTATTGCGGCAATTCATGATAGCACCCATCAAGGCGTACAGAAAACACTACATTGTATTCGCAATGAATTCTACTGGTATGGGATGAAATCGGCAATTAAAGACTTTGTTGCATCTTGCAAAGTTTGCCAACAACAAAAGTCCTCCAATTTACACCCAGCTAGGTTGTTACAACCCTTAGCTCTTCCATCTCAAATATGGTCCGATATATCGATGGATTTTGTGGAGAGCTTACCCAAGGTAAAAGGCAAGACTATCTTATTCGTAGTGGAGAGCTTACCCAAGGTAAAAGGCAAGACTATCTTATTCGTAGTGGTTGATCGATTTTCTAAATTTGCTCACTTCATACCACTTTCGCATCCTTATACTTCTGTTACAGTGGCACATGCTTTTTTTTCCAATGTTTTTCGCTTACATGGATTACCCGAATCCATTGTTAGCGACCGTGATGTTGTATTTACTAGTAATTTCTGGCGGGAATTATTTTGGTTGAGCGACACCAAGCTGAATTTCTCTTCTGCCTATCATCCTCAAACGGATGGACAAATTGAGGTTGTTAATCGCACTATTGAAATGTATCTCCGGTGTTTTGTGGGTGACAAACCAACAAGTTGGGTTGACTGGCTTCCGTGGGCTGAATGCCGTTACAACACCTCCTTCCACTCTACTTTACAGACTAGTCCTTTCCAAGTGGTGTATGGGAGAGAACCACCAAAATTGTTGACTTATGATTCGGGCTCCTCTCGAGTAGATGCAGTGGATAAGGCACTATTGGATAGGGATTCTGTTCTTGCAGACATTCGTCAACGTCTTCAGCAGACTAAGTCTCGTATGAAAATGTATTATGATAAGGGTCATCGCGATGTTCAATTTGCTGCTGGTGATTTTGTTTGGTTACGTCTTCTTCCTTACCGACGTCTTTCCCTTACCAACACCCCTTATCATAAGCTCTCACCTAAGTTTTATGGTCCCTACAAAGTTTTACGTTGCATCGGTGAAGTTGCGTATCAGCTGGAGCTTCCTCCTACAAGCCGAATTCATGATATCTTTCACGTCTCTCTTCTTAAACCATTTAAAGGTGACCCTCCAACTCAGGTTCCAATTCTTTCAACTATTGTAGAAGGCCGTGTGATACCCACTCCAGCTACTGTCCTTCGCTCCAGATTAAATAGAGGCACTTGGGAGATACTAATGGAATGGGCACATTTACCAACCTTTGAGACCACTTGGGAGGACCTTGACCAGTTCCGCCATGCTTATCCAGATTTTGAGCTTGAGGACAAGCTCTTCTCCCAGGGGGGGAGTGATGTTGTGGATGCCTTTGTGGGCCAGCACTATCGCAGACGTACGCACAAGACCAAAAATATTAGAGAGATTTGAATTGCGGCAGAATTCTTAGGATTCAGATTCTTTTATTTATTTCAGTTGTTATCTTTAT
>JAOSBM010000004.1:3904787-3915933 GCA_027568955.1 Erythroxylum tenue
CAATTTAGCAATATTCAAATAGACAGAACATAAAACGTACTGAATTTCTTTAATATTCTAACCCCTAATATGGGGCGTTACAACATATTCCTTGAACAAGTTAAATTTTTGTTTGTTAATATTTGTAGACTAATAATATGCATTGATGGCTGTCATTTGAAGACAAACTATGGTGGTCAACTATTGATAGCCATTAGAAAGGACCCAAATGATTATATATTTCCATTGGCTTGGGTTGTTGTACGAGTTGATAATAAAGAGAGCTAGAAATGGTTTTTAGGATGTTTATTGGATGATATTAGTGATGATCAATCATGGGTGTTCATGAGTGATAGACAGAAGGTAACACAGAAAAATATTCTTAATGTAAATTTTATATTTTCCCTTCTTTCTTACTGATCATATCTTTATCATGTGATGCAGGGTCTACAAGAACTGTTTAAGCATGAGTACGTATATTTTGACCATTATTGTTGTTTTAGGCATTTGTGAGCCAATATACAAAGCAAATATAAACTACCAACCATTTACAAAGACCGGATGTGGAATATTGCTTCAGATTGTACACAACAAGGCTATAAGCAATAAATGAGCAAAATGGAGAGCATGAACAAGAATTCCCATGTTTGGTTAACAAATATTCCCAAGAGGAGATGGTGTAAACATGTATTGACAAACGATGCAAGAACAATTCATTGTCAAACAATACAAAAGTCAATGTATTTTTGAGGAATGCATGATACAAACTAATCTTGACTTGCTTGGATGTAATGAGAAGAGATACCATGAAGTGATGAATATTTAAGGAATGTATGATTCAAACTAATATTGACTTGCTTTGAGGTAATGAGAAGAGCTGTTTACAATGGGATCATATGTCCTAACATTGTGTCAATTATAGAGAAAAAAAAAGAGGCTACAAATTATTTGGCTAATTTTGTAGGTAATAATGTCATTTGCATTTCGTAACTATTTACACAAGTGTTACTAATAAATTAACACATTTATGACAGGTGATGGGAAACTTAAAATTGAGCACTATATACATGATCATCATGTTATGAACCTTTAAACAAATGAATGCACTTGTGGGAGATGGGAGTTAACTAGAGTCCTTTGTAACCATGCCATTTCAATGATTGTTTTTTGAGAGGAAATCTTGAGGATGATTTGCACCAATGCTACATCAAGAACGCATATAAAAGGTGTTATTGGAAGAGCATTATTCCAGTACCAAGTGAACAGTTCTGGCCCATACCAGGAGAACAACATGGAGAGAAGATCAATCCTCCCTAGCATAAGAAAAGAGTTGGAAGGCCAAAACACAAGAGAATAAGGGAAGTTGGTGAAGGTAAGAAGGGCAGAATTATTTCAACAAGGATTGGAGGCCAAGTAACTTGCAGAAAATCTAAATAAGTTGGACATAATTCAATAACTTATAAAATGTCAAGACTTGGGTCACTTGCCATGAGCGAAATGATGTTAAGGTATTTTTTTCATATTGAAGTAAGAATGTTAGTGGTAATAACAATTGATATTATTTTTGAAATGCAGGGTCAACTTCAGATGCTTTCTCAAGAAGGCATTGTAATAGATGGATCATAAAAAAGGGAAAGGAACTTGTTTAAGAGTATGGATAAAAAAAGCAGACAACTAAATTTGGAAGATCTGACATTTCCACTAGGTTAAGAGAAAGAGAAAATGATGGACTAACAAAAAGAACTAGGTGTAAAGGACATGTATAGCTAGCTTCTACTCTTTTGTTTTTTTGGAACTCATGAACACTACTTTGTCATATGTAAGTATCTATGAACAGCTCATGTGATCTATTATATATACTCACTTTTCTTTCTTTTAATGTATGTATTTACAACACCATGTGTAGGAAACCACTTTGTTGATCTTTTAAATTTGTTGTCTTCTTTTGACTTTATATATTAAATCATGTGTATGAATTACAACACCATGTGTAGGACACCATTTTGTTGACCTTTTGAATTTATTATCTACTTTTTATTTTATATATTAAATTATATGTTTGAATTACAACATCATGTGCAAGGAATCATTTCCATGAAATAATTCATATCTTTATGCGCATATGCATGAAATAAAATCACTACTCACTTTCATTAATTTAACACATATTTTCATACAAATATAATACATTTTGTCATACAAATATAATACATATTGTCATACAAATTTCATTGTTTGAAAAAAGGGTTAAATACAATTAATATCATCATTATTGCTTGTACGTATAAATACCTATTGCTGCACTAGACATAATCCAAGACAATAGCATCAAGCCCTGTATCTAACTAAGATTAGTATCTCTCCAAGTAAGTTTACCATCTCCTTTTTGTTTATTGCATGTCATGTTCTTCTCTGTTAAGGCATTTATGATGTTTGCCTTTTATAGAATACCTTTCTCGTCAAACCACTAAAAAAATTGCAACATTCCTTTCTATACAATAAATAAGATAAACAATCATATATTTGTTATAATTTATGTAATAAACAAGATTTTATGATTAGATTTACCTCATATTTTGGATATTTATAAAATCTCCTTTTGGGGTTCTTTATGTCCAAGAAGTCTGCAAATGAGCCTACAGTCCACAATTGCAATACGTATGGACATGTTATTGGATGTTGATGATTTTATATATCAAGTATGACACCAATTTAGCTTTTTCTAAGAAACTTTATCCAATATATATATATGTCCTTTAACTTTCCATGAAGTTATATTTATATGTTGTAAGACTAATGAAGAATATGATGGCACCCGATAGATGTAGTATCAAAATAAGTGACACCGATTACAAAATGTTCGACGTAGGTAGCGAGCCAGTCGGCACATCGGTTGCTCTCTCGATAAATATGTCGATGAACAACAGTCTAATTGCGGGTGAACAGCTCATGTATACCCCTAACGATGGGGTTGAGGACCGAAGAGCGGTTGTCTGAAGAAGAGAGGATATTGTGCACGGCGAGAGAGTCCACTTCCAATTTGATCTGACGGAAGCCCAGATTCCAGGCCAACGTGAGACCGGTAAAAACTCCCCAGAGTTCGGTCGACAACGGGGTGCACTAGCCGAGGTTGTGAGAGAATCCGCCAAGCCAAATGCCCGTACTATCTCGTATGAGGCCGCCTATTGTAACTGAGCACCGGGAACGATTGCACGCTCCAATGGTGTTAAATTTGACCCATCCAGGTGGTGGTGTGCTCCATCCGAATAGCTTTGACGAGGACGGTATCCGGTTCAGTTCGGCTTTGCCACACGGTAGACTGGTGGAGCTGATCTGTATAAGATAAAATGAGAAAAATTGATAAGAAAGGCCAAATGAAATGTTCATCAAAGGGGGACATGTTTCGCCAAATCTAGAGGAACCAACAGGTAGTTCCAAAGAGAATGCCCAATCATGATCCCAAACTTTGCGGTGCTGTTGGAGGTTCTTCGGGATCCATTTTTACTTTATTTTATTAAATTTTATTCGTATATTTACATAGATTCATATAAATATGTACAAGTTGACCACAGAAAAAGGCACGGAGGATTTCATGAGCTGAGCCCTCTGTAAGGTTCTGGCCTTTCAATTTTGAAACTATGACGTCTCACTTGCCAACGACCCGTGGAATCGCGAGGGATGACATCAAGCGTGATGTATATATGATTTATCCTTTAATTCAATCTTAAGTTTAAAGGTGGATTCATTTTTATCTTTTTTAATCAAAATTTAAGTTTAATCTCAGTATTTTGCATTAATTATTATAAAATTAATTATAATTACCTACTAAATAAACATAATTACTAATTTCATTTGTTAATTTAAATGTACTTATTTTTATAAGGGGCTCTAAAAAAATCATAATTACTTATTAAATAAACATAGTTACTAATTTCAATTAAGAGGGGCTTATCTATTAATAATATGATAATTAAGTCAGCTCTCCAATTCATTCAAAGACATGCTATTTTTTATTTAGGCTCTAAAGTGAATTAGAGAACTAATTTAACTCTAAAACAAGAAATGAATCTATAATAAAAACCCTCTCTAAAATGCGATATGGAAGGAGATCCAGAAATACGCAATTTGTTTTAATTAGTAGAGAGGTTTTTTTTCTAAAAACCCCCCACGAAATAAAATATGAAATAAATAAATAAAATATAAAATAACAATAACAATAACAATAAAAATAAATATTTAATAAAAGATACATATTAAAATAGTAAGTAATAAAAAAAAATAAAAATAAAATTGACAAAAATAATCATGATACAACAATAACAACAACAACAACATTCTAATAGAAGTCCCGCTGAATGCAGAGTTTAGAAAAGTCAAGAAATACGTAACTTTACCCCTAATTAATAAAAAGATTGTTTCTGATAGACCCGCATAAAGGAGAAAATATAAACTAAATAAATAAATAACTAATATACAAATATAAATGAAAAAGAAAAGATACATATTAAAATAAAAAAGTAATAATAAAAAATAATAAAAATAAACATAAAAGATAACAATAATAAAATATAAATAATAAAATACGTTCTAATAAAAATATATAATAAGTAATAAAATAAATAACACAATAAATATAGAACAAGGTAATGAATAAAGATAAAAAAAATAAATTAAGTAAATAAATATACAAACAAGAAATAAGATAAGTAAATAAATAAAATAAACAAGTCATTATAAAAAATGTAAGAAAAAGTTTAGGATAAATAACTAAGAGGAAATTATTATATATTAAAAGTTGAGGCTAAATATAAGTCGTAAGACTTGAAAAAATGTTTAAAATATCTATGAGAAAGATAATCTCTGATATAATTGACAATCCCAAAGAATTGATGAGCAAAGTCAAAGTGAAGCCATTCTTGATTACCTTCCCTTAGTTCTTAGGCCTTACTTCTTCTTCTTTTTTTTTACAGTTCTTAAACACAATTTTCTTGCATCTTTTCGTTAAAACATCAGGATATTTTATCTTAACATATCTGATTAATCTAAGTTTTGTTCTCTTAAATATTTGTTAACCTTCAGAATAAACATTGTATATGTAATGGGAGACCTTTCATGTTCTGAGGAATATTCAACATCTGAATTCAACATCTGATATGAAATAATACAAACGAATCAGTGGTGAAGATATAAAATAAATAAAAAAGTTAGGCCTTTCTAACATGGTATCAGAGCCCGCTTGTCTCGATGGTTTGGGGAAGTGTCTGGTTCTGTCCCTTTGCCCAATATACCTATCAGATATCCAGCCTTGCTCTGAACTGAAAGGGTTGTGTCAAGAATCCCACATCAGACAAGTATGAGAGCATTCAATAATTTATAATAGTGTGCAAACTTTCCCTCTTGAGCTAGTTTTTTAGGGTAAATTAGGCCTTTCTAACAGTATTAGTCATCTTTAATTTATCTTTTACTAACATTATTGACTTATTTCCTCTAGTCAGGTTCCAGATCCAACAAAATATTTTCATTTCTATCACCATTAACTTATGACTATGCACGTATTTGATATGTCAACACTTTGCTCCATAGAGCATGGCCGGCCTAATCGCTAAACGAAAGAATTTACTTTTGAGCTTGAGTGATATTTTCTTGTCGCATAAAACTCCTGATATATTTCGCTATTTAAGTCACCCTGATCTGATACAGTTAATGTCTTCGTCAATCTCTTTATTGCTTTAGATATTTGAAACACTATTTCTATGATATAACTTCTGAACTATTCTTTATTTTCACATCGAAAGTCACCTTATGGTTCGAAAGGTTACACTCTAAGTACTCAATCTTAATTATGTTTAATATAAATTAAATAAAAGAAACAAATCATTAAAAGAAAATGTAAGTAAGTAAAATTTCAGGCTAAATAACTCAGAGAAAATTACTATATATTAAATATTTAGGCTAAATACAAGAAATAAGAATTGAATGAAAATATTTAAAAGACTTGTAAAAAAAGAGATAGATTATGTAAATTTTAAAAAAATATTATGTAAATTTAAATTAATAAAAATTTGAGTAAATTCGTCTTAAAATATAGTTAGTGAACCTGAGCTGAAGCAGAAAGTCTTTCCATTCCTACGATGAATAGTAACACTTAAAATGCTTGGAAAAGGAAATTGTTTAGTGTACTAAACTTGAGAGTTTGGGAAAACCCAATGATGTTCAAGCTAAAGTCAAGCAGTGCTCATATTCACTTCGAGTCCTTGCCGGAATAGAGAAACCCAATGATGTTCAAGCTAAGTCCAACCCAGCAAGTAGTGCTCATATTCACTTCCAGTCCCTGCCGGAATAGAGAAGAAGCCCAAGAAATTCGAAAATACATAAGAGAAGTACTGTAGCCCAATCGAAGCGTGGATGTAAGGCAAAAGCTACTGTCTTAAATTGAAAAAACATTTAACTTTCTGTTCATCTTTCAAAGTCCCTCCAATTTCTCACCTTCACTCTCTCTCTAAGCTACATTTCATTTTCATCATCCCAAAATTTATTTGTTCAATATAAAACCCTAGAAGCTTCTTCGAGAAAATCCTAGGACCCACCAGCCATGGCGTGGACCCCAGAATTCCTCTCCAGATGCTTCTTCGACACCCTCTCCCCCTTGCCGGAGCCCCGCCGCGCCGCCGAAACCAACCTCGCTGAGCTCTCCGACAAGCCCGAGTACGGCCTGGCCGTTCTTGAACTAGTTGCCAATCCCGCAGTCGACGAACAGATCCGACAAGCCGCCGCTGTCAACTTCAAGAACCACCTGCGGTCTCGGTGGTCTCCACCTCCGGACTCACCGCTCTCTCCGATCCCCGACTCCGTGAAGAATCAGATCAAAACGTTAATAGTCTCTCTAATGCTGAACTCTTCTCCTCGCATTCAGTCTCAGCTCAGCGAATCGCTCTCTCTTATCGGCAAATATGATTTCCCCAAATCATGGACCTCTTTGCTTCCCGAGCTGGTCTCCAATCTGAAATTGGCTTCCGAATCCAACAATTACGTCTCTGTTAACGGTATTCTTGGTACGGCCAACTCCATCTTCAAGAAATTTCGTTACCAGTACAAGACTAATGATCTTTTGCTTGATTTGAAGTATTGTCTCGATAATTTTGCTGCACCATTACTAGAGATTTTCCTCAGAACGGCCTCATTGATTGACATGACGCTAAGTAGTGGCAATGCGTCTCCTGTGACGCTAAAGCCTTTGTTTGAGTCACAGAGGCTTTGTTGTCGGATATTCTTTTCGCTGAATTTTCAGGAATTGCCCGAGTATTTTGAGGATCATATGAGCGAGTGGATGGCTGAATTTAGGAAGTACTTAACTAGTAATTATCCAGTATTGGAAAGTAGTGCGGATGGTCTGAGTGTTGTTGATGATCTTAGGGCTGCGGTGTGTGAGAATATTAGTCTATATATGGAGAAGAATGAGGAGGAGTTTCAGGGTTACTTGAATGAATTTGTGCTTGCCGTTTGGACTTTGTTAGGAAATGTATCACAATCTTCTGCCCGTGACAGGTTAGCTGTTACGGCAATCAAGTTTTTAACTACTGTGAGTGCAAGTGTGCATCATAGCTTATTTGCCGGTGAGGGAGTCATACCGCAGATATGTCAAAGCATTGTGATCCCTAATGTACGATTAAGGGATGATGATGAGGAGCTTTTTGAGATGAACTATGTTGAGTTTATAAGGAGGGATATGGAGGGGAGTGATCTTGAGACTAGAAGGAGGATTGCATGTGAATTGCTTAAAGGGATTGCTACTAATTATAAGAAGCAAGTAACGGACGTGGTTACTGCTCAAATACAGATTTTGTTGGGTTCATATGCTACAAACCCTGCAGCAAATTGGAAGGACAAGGATTGTGCAATTGACTTGGTTGTATCACTTGCGACTAAGAAAGCTGGGGGTACTTCTGTTTCGACTGACATTATTGATGTTCAGAGCTTTTTTGCTTCTGTTATAGTACCTGAATTGCAGAATCAGGATGTCAATGGATATCCAATGCTCAAAGCTGGTGCTCTAAAGTTTTTTACTATGTTTAGGTATCACATACCAAAGACTCTTGCTATTCAGCTGTTCCCAGATTTGGTAAGGTACCTTAATGCAGAATCAAATGTGGTTCATTCTTACGCTGCAAGCTGTATAGAGAAACTATTGCTAGTCAAGGATGACGGAGGGCAAGCGAGGTATGCCGCAGCTGATATAACTCCCTTTCTGCAGTTGTTGATGAATAACCTCTTCAATGCCTTAAAGTTTCCAGAGTCTGAGGAGAATCAATACGTAATGAAATGTATTATGCGGGTTCTAGGAGTGGCAGAAATTTCCCCCAATATTGCAGGGCCTTGCATTGCTGGATTGACCTCAATTCTTAATGAAGTTTGTAAGAATCCAAAGAATCCAATTTTCAACCACTATTTGTTTGAGTCAGTGGCTGTTCTTGTAAGACGAGCATGCGAGAGGGACATCAGTCTCATACGTGCTTTTGAAGAAAGTCTGTTTCCCAGCCTTCAGTTGATCTTGGCAAATGATGTGACTGAGTTCTTGCCTTATGCATTCCAGCTTTTGGCTCAACTTGTGGAGTTGAACAGACCACCCCTCTCAGCTACTTATATGCAAATCTTCACACTTCTTCTCTCTCCTGATACGTGGAAAAGAAATTCAAATGTTCCTGCACTTGTGCGTCTGCTTCAAGCTTTCCTTCAGAAAGCCCCCAATGAAATTAACCAGGAGGGAAGACTGAGCCAGGTGCTTGGAATATTTAACAGGCTTGTCTCATCCCCAAGCACAGATGAGCAAGGTTTCTATGTACTTAACACTATCACTGAGAGTCTTGAGTATGGGGTCATTGCTCCCTATATGGTTCACATTTGGAATGCCCTGTTTACACGACTGCAAAATAAGCGTACAGTAAAGTTTGTAAAATCATTTTTGATTTTTATGTCGCTTTTTGTGGTGAAGCATGGTTCTGCAAACATTGTGGATACAATGAATTCAGTTCAACCCAATATATTTATGATGATCTTGGAGCAGTTCTGGATACCCAATCTCAAGTTAATTACTGGGCATATTGAGGTTAAATTGACTGCAGTTGCCTCAACCAGACTTATCTGTGAATCTCATAACCTTTTGGATGCTGCAGCTGTCAGACACTGGGGAAAGATGTTGGACAGCATTGTTACGCTTCTCTCACAACCAGAGGAAAATAGGGTGGAAGAGGAACCAGAAATGCCAGATATTGCTGACACCGTTGGTTACACTGTCTCCTTTGTCAATCTTTACAATGCTGGGAAAAAGGAGGAAGATCCTCTAAAGGACATTAAGGATCCAAGGGAATTCTTAGCAACCTCTTTGGCTAAACTTGCTTCTCTTTCACCTGGGAGGTACCCCCAGATCATCAGTGAAAACCTTGATCCAGCAAATCAAGCAGCATTGCTGCAGTTTTGTAGCACTTATAATTGCACTATTGTTTGAGTAAGTAGCCATCTCCCTATGGATATTGTCCTCATGGTATTCTTTTTGCCTTACAAATTTCATTGTTGTTTAATCGGACATACGCTTGTACTGCATTGTTAATGTGTTAGAACTTTAATATATTTCTCTGGTTCTAAATGAGAGATCGATAGGCTCACTGGGATATAGTATTGCATTTATGTAGGAAATGCTTTAAAAGGACAATATATTCCCCCAAAATTGCACATTAGGCTTTTGTAGATCTCCCGTAACTGAATGGTAGAAATTATACAATGTTCTGGTGGTAGAATTATTTCCTTATTTATTATTCAAATAATTTTTTTTCCTTTGTTTTCATAACATAGACATTTTATTCTCATGTCTTAACTTTTGGTCCTTCTGTTAGTTCAATATTTCGGGAATATACTTTAAACCCTTGTTCATATGGTCCTGCATTGCACGAGAACATGCGAAACACACATAATCCTGTATGCATATTTCTTATAGTAACTGGGTTATTTTTCCTTCTTTTATAAGTATACTGCTTCAACTTGTTCTTAGTTGTGTAATCTCTTTATGATAGTTGTTGACTAGGAATTACTTTACTTTGTTGATGAGTGCGATGATTTTAAAATGGATACACCATTCACTCTGATGGGTCGAAAAGCTCTGTTGAAACTTAGACTTGCTTGGATACTTCTGTTTCTTTTGATTATTGTCTGGTACATTCTACTTGGGATTCCCAGAGTGAGAGATGACTTTTAATTATCTTGAATTTGCAAAAGTTGCCAAAAGTATTAAATTTATGCCACTTCATTTGCAATGTTATTAGAACAGGAACATGTTTGCTCGATCTTTCTCCTCTTTTATCTAATCAGAGACGGGAAGAAACATCTTACATCCGCTTCATGTTCCTTTTCAGAATGTTTATTGATGTAATCGAGAAGGTACTTCTCTTCAAATTTCAACTAGTCTTTTCAACGTGCATTTGTGAGTGGATTCTTCAGCTGGTTGAATTCGGTCCACGGGAACTCTTGTCAGCGTCGTTGAGCTTAAAATACTAAAATGCGGATGATAGATATGGAATGTGGTCGTCTGGGTTCTGATATCGCTCCTAGGCGATTGGAAGAGTTGTGCAAGTTTTGTCCAGTAAGCACTTGTCAATGATTTGTGCACTTGTATTGTCATTATTGAGTTGATAAGTTACAACAGCTTTTGCATGCAATTAGAGTCACTAAACTCTTCATTATGGAAGAGAATGTGTTTTTCAAGATAGCCAGTATACCGAGTAGGGAACTTCTGGGTTTTGTATGGAGCGATTTTTCCCAACAGTGCGATTACTAAACGCGAAAATTTCCTATTTCCTTTGTCAAATTTTGGTTGCTTGCTTGTATTATCCCGTCAAATGCAAATTGGGGAACTTGATACTCTTTGATTTAAGCCAGGTCGGGTATTACGCTTTCTTCTGGTTCCTTCCAGTCCGGAGAACAAAACACCAGTATTGGTCTTGCTATTGAACTAGTTATTGGTCTTTGGGTTTGTTCTTAACGGATTGGGCTTTGATTCATTGGGGTCCTGTTGTGGGTTTGCTCGTAAGAAAGCAGTGTTGAACCTTTTTTTTTTAAGTATCCATACAGTGGGAATAAACTCTTAATATTTGTCGGAATCACTACTATGCTTAAGAAT
>JAOSBM010000004.1:4035392-4051151 GCA_027568955.1 Erythroxylum tenue
ATCTAACAACCAAGTCATTAAATTCATAAGTTAAAGCATAAAGAAAGCTTAACAATACAACTTACCCAATTAGCTTTCAATCTCTCCTATCTTCCAACTAGTTATCACTTCTTCCTAATTTCTCCTCTGCTTGCCTCCAACACCATACGATCATCACTTTAAGGAGGGCTAGGTGAGTTTTTGTTGTTTAGGAAACAAGCAAGATGAAGAAAATCAACAAGGAGGAAGAAAAGACACCTACGGATGAGAGAAGGAAGAGAGCAAAAAAAACCATCTTTTCAACCATTCAACTAGAAGTTTCGTAAGTGGAGAAGGCCAAGAAGTAGAGAGTAAAAGATGAAAGCCAATATTATAGTAAGGTGTCGTAAATGAATGAATGGACTAAGACAAGAACATTAAATGAATGAGGACACTTGTCATTTAATGGAAAAAAGACAACAAAATCAATACAACTTAATTTTTTTTACTCCATCTCATGCTAATGGCTCTAATGACAACCCAAAATCAATTAGCCAATAGTCCAGTGCCATTTGGCAGAGATTTTCGATATCGAAAATCAACCGGTTCGTCACTTGACGATTTTTCCGGTCCGAAAATTTTTCCCGGAAAAATTCTAAAAATCCCGTAAAATATAAAACACGCAATGGCACACTCAGAATAATTTTTCAAATCCAATAACCACGTTAATCACAATAAAAATTGTATTATGCACAAAAACCGTGAATGTCATGTATGCATGTACAGTTATTTGCATGTGCACAAATATACTAATATGCATGAGCAGTCCTAATTAAACCCAATCCATCTCATCCTATGCCAATTCACTATTCTACCTATTCCAATAGGGGGTGGGATGTTACACTTCTAATTTCTTCTTGTTAGAGATGATCTCCTTTAAGAACTTTACATATGATGACATCTAAGCTAATATTTTAGTAAATGTCATTTTCATGTTTTATTTTGATAAAGACATTTAAAATTTTATTGAATTTATCCTAGTTTGTCTTTGTATTAAGTTACTAAGATATGGAATTCATAGTAATTAGGTCTTGACAGAAATGAGTCTTTATTCGTGATTAGTGTTGGTTCTGTTTTATTCTTATCTCGTGGTTTCCAAATCAATACCATTATCAGATATTGATAAGATTGGTATTAATCTTGTACTGTTGCCTTTTTTCTCGAGATTCTCATCATCTTTTCTTGACTTTTATAATTCCTCATCTTTAGCAACATCATATTCAAATGTATTATCACTCCTTAATGTGATAACACACAATTGGTCCTTAGAGTTTAACTCGGTGTTACTTAAAAGCTTTCCCTTACTTCTTTTGCTCACCACCTTAGCTAGTTAACCTACTTATCCCTCTAAATGTTGAATTCATACACTAGTTAGCTACACCACATTGGCCAATTTTCATTAAAGTCATATATGTATGCACTTTGTGTTTGTATTACTCATTTTAATTATGCAATGATAGAAAATATAAATTGCTTAAATATTGCCTCTGTATCATTGTTGTAAGGTGGCAGATGCTGAAATTAAGGTCTAATTTGGTACCTAAGTAGTCTCATTAGTATACAGCTTCAACTACTCTTTGCTCTTTTTACAAAATTTTTTAGGTGATTTCTTTATTTCAGATTATATGTATTATAGAAGGAGTCATTATGTATCACATGCTTTTGATCCATAGGTAGCCATGTAGTTTGCTTCCCCATTGTAGCTGGCTCAACATTCATACATAAATAAGTTAAGTGCACATATATGCTACATTGATAACATGCCTCCCTGTTTCTCATGTCACAACTCAATATCATCTTCAATTGACTCTAAAGATTTATTATTTACGTTTCTATATTTGAAGATACTTGCATCTTATAGAGGGAAGCCTTCAACTTCCCCTATTCCACTTCAATTGATGAATTTCATGCTAATATCTCTGTGATCTCCTTTGCCTCAGTAGTTTTTGTGCAAATTGTCATTTGAATCATAGTATCTACCAAAGTTTAACATCTTAATGCCAGGCCCTGTTAGAAAAGTTACATCGCCAATCATAATGAGTATTAATAATGAGGGCACTGGCTAAGAAAAGTTCTATATTGTTCCTAGGTTTTATAAAAAATCTTCCCTTAATTATGTGTAAAACTTTGTAATTACATCCTCAGTTCATGGTCTTATTTGGTAGAAAAAAACTCAGCATGAACACATCATACAATTAGTCCCACTTTTGAAAAGAGTCCACCTTTATTGAGATTAGTCATGTCCTTTCTCAATCTCTCATATAGGATTAAAAAAACACCTTATCCTTGGGTCATCTACTATGAGCATATTAAGTTAAAGTATTTGGATCACTGAATAAAATTCCTTAAAGAATGTGATCGTGTCTTCACCAGGTGACCCATCAAAGGTCAGAAGCAAGTGTAGATATGATTGTGTAAGTTCGTAGCGATTTGAACAAAGAAAAAAAGTAATGAAGAAAGATAAATAAAAAAAGTTAGGGATTTGGGGTTTGCTTATATAGAATTCCAATTAACATACATAATTGATTATCTAGGTCAAAACAATAATTAACCTAAGGTATCTATGTCATCTTTAGAGGCACACAATGATATCTAATAGGCTACAATATATCAATATGTAATTTAATGTAATCAAATTTATTAAATATAGTTAATTAATATGTTTATCACTAAAGTCTAGGATCCCGTTGTTCTAGAACACTAAAGTGTTTATTCTCCTAGTGCATGAATTTTACTTCACCTTTTAATCTTTCATATAGTCTTTAAGATTGAATCTATAATGGTTAATCGTAAGTATAATATTAAGATAAAGAAAATAAATTCTACCGATAAAATAATCAACACATGAACAAATCCATACAAGCTACATCTTTTACCCTAACTAAGGTTTCTAGTCATTGAACATAATAAAAACTAAATATAAACAAATCAATCTCATTATATAAGAAAAGAGTAGAAGAAAAGAATAAGAGAAAATGTCATAAGCTCCTCCAATTCTTCCTTTAATGCTATAGAAAAACAAAACTCTCCAAAGCAAATAAGAAGTCTCTCCAAAAAGAATTAAAGGACTACTAAAATCTCCTAGTTTAACTCTAATGCAAGTATTTATAAATAGGTTACAAAAATAGAATTTTAGAGGTTTGAACATGAGAAATCACGAGTCCTTATAAATTGTATTCGACAACCAGCATTGGACCAATTACAACATCATTATTGGTCTTATTCTGGAACTCTGACCCATTGTGAGGTCATTTATAACTGGCATTTGACGCTAAGATGTAATCAGTGCCAATTTTATACTATTGCTTCATATAAACCAATAACTAATATGATGATAGTCTATGATTAACTCTATTGTCAATTGTGCTCTACTCTACTAACTTCTCCATTTTTTTTACAGCTTCAAATTAAAATTAGCTCTCAAGTCTTTTATAAAGTTTTTTTACATCTTCTTATCTTCCAATTTGCATTAAAATATTCTTAATTGAACAACTATAGTGAAAGTTGCACTAAATCTCATGTCTTCAAATCCATCACCAACAATACAATGAGCTAAAAATAAAAAATATAACAAAATTCATATAAAACATGTTATAAAAGTGTCAAATACCAAGTAACCTTAAATAATATGTAAAATATCAACATTTCAAACGACAACTAAAAAAGAGACCTACTAACCATTTTGGCATTTTTAGTTTAGCTTCTTCATTATGAAAAAATTCATAGATTAAAAGGATTACCAAGCTCCAATGCTTAAATTGGAAGCAATGAAAGCAAGCAAAAGAGAAAGCTAAGACTAATTTTTCTAACAACTAGGGATTAAGATGTCAAGTGCATGAGCAAAGAACATATATCTTCACAACATTCCAATAAGATATTGGTATGTTAAGGAAGGATGGAGAGTATGTGTTCAAGAGTGAAGAGAAGGTATATAAGGATATTTTTAGTTTAGAGAATGCTAGTGATGATAAGTGTATTAAGACCCAAAAAGGGAAGGATGTTAGTCACTAGGAGGTAATATTGTATATATGTAGGACATGATGTTATGAGTGAACAACAACATAATCTCTTTCGTACAAGGTGTTCCATTAAAGATTGGTTTGTGGTATGATCATAGATAAGGGAGTTATTCATATGCAGCTAATGTGAAGTTAGTGGAGAAGTTGGAACTGCCAATAATAAAATACCCTAAATCGTATAATTTACAATAGTTGCATGAAAGTGGGAAGATTAAGGTAACAAAGTAAGTATTGGTTTCTTTCTTAATTGGGAGGTACAAGGATGAGATGCAATGTAATATGATACCTATACAAAAGATCACATTCTTTTAGGGTGTGCTTGGCAATCTGATAAGAGAGTCGTCCATGATGAGTTCAAGAATCATTATTCCTTTATCGTGAATGGCAAACTGATTACATTGCTCCATTATCACCAAAGTAAGTATCAACTTAAGATTATATGAATGAATAGGAGAGACTAAGGAAAAAGAAACAAGAGCAAACATATGAGAATAATCCAAAAATTTTAGGTGAAGCAAAAAAGATAAAAGTTAAACACAGGAAAAAAGGAGCAAGTTTAATAATAAGAACCGAGGATGTGGGAGATGCATTCTTGGCCAAAAGTCAAATGCTTATTCTTATTTACAAAGGTTTTTTTTTCTCTTGATCTTAATACTAATAATAATTTGCCTAATGTTTTGTTTCTCTTTTGCAAGAATTTGATGACCTACTGTAAGAAGATATTCCAAGTGGATTACCACCTAGAGACGAATAGAGCACTAAATTGATTTCATCCTTAGAGCTCAAATTCCAAATCGGGCAACACATAGAACAAATTCAGAAGAAATAAAGGAGATACAAAACTAAGTGGAAGAACTCTTTGGAAAGGGCTATATGAGAGATAGTTTGGATCCTTGTGTTATGATTATTTCGTCAGTGTAAAAAAAAAGATCGATCTTAGAGAATGTATGTGGATTGCCACGCCATCAATAAAATCAATACAATGTGCAAACACCCTATCCCTAAGTTAATCGTTTTCTTGATAAATCTAACTTTGAAATTAAATATGATATATAAGAGTGGTTAGTAATACCTTTTAGGGTAACTAATACACCTAACATTTTCATGAGATTAATGAACAATGTTTTACGTTAATATTTAGGCAAATTTTTTGTGGTGTATTTTAATGATATTCTTGCCTATTGTAAGAGAGTAAGACCTTATATGAATATGTTAAATATTTACGAAAGGTTTTGCATGTTCTTAGACAAGACAAGTTATATGCAAATTTTAGGAAGTGTTCTTTTTGTGCCAAAGGATATATAGCTATTAAAGAGTGGCTAATACTAAAAAAGTGTGAGTAATATTAGGAGTTTTGCATAGTTTAGCGAGTTTTTACACACATTTTGTTAAAGATTTTAACATAATTATTATACCTTTGACCAAGATAGTGAAACAGAGTGTAGGATTTAAGTGGGGTGGTGATTAAGAGAGAGAGTATTTAACTTATTAAAATAGAAGTTAAGTTAGACTCCTTTATTAACATTACCTAACTTTTCCATCACGATTGAGATTGGGCATGATGCTTCGAGTGTAGGAATTATAGTAGTTTTGATGCAAGATAGGAAACTAATATCATACTTAATAAATGCTAAAAGCATTATATTTTTAGTATGATTTGAAAAGAATTTGGCTTGTAATTTGATGTTCTTTATATAAACTAGTACTTAATTTAGCTTTTATTTCAATTATAGACTCAATAAAACTTTTTGATAAAAATGTGAATTTGGAGTCAAGTTGGAGGAATTTTGAAATGATTTTCAAGGAACCCAATTTGAACATAGCTCTATGTTTACATGGTATCGTGTTTAACCCATATAGTAAAAGGTGCATTTTGCTTCTTGACAAGTTAGCATATAAGGGATATGGCATAAACAGGTACCCGTGTAAGTCTCATATTTAAAAAAAGGTATTATGCTTCTTTGAGTGATTGGATACATAAATGATACAGCATGGGAATGACTCCATGTCTATAGCCATGTTACAATATAAGAGTATTAGACGTGAAACATAATAAGGACAAATCTAACATGAGATCAACATAATACTATGTTCTTCCTTATGTTAGCAATGATTTATTATGTAAAGTTCTAGAAAAGCAATATAAACAACACAAAAGTCTAATATGGTCCCATATTTGAGCTATGTTAAACAAAAAGTTAGAGTTTCATCTTTTAAAAATAGAGACGGTCGAAACAAAAGGGAGGAGAAATCTAGGAGGATAAGAAATTAGTTCCAAGGTTGAGGAGAATCAAGCACTTCAAGAGGAAACAATCTTAGTAAAAAGCAAGATTTCATTAAAATCAATCAAAAAGCATCAAGATTCAAAATTCATGGGATCTTACATTTCTATCTTGTTTTCTTATCAATTATTTGTTAAATATATATATTATATTTAAATGAGATAAGCCCTATATTATGTTTTGAATTGATTTCTTTAATTTTAATGAAAGATTATATATTTTTTAAGAATTGTTCGAAAAACCATGTTGCATTTTTAGACATAAACATAAAAGATTCAACATTCGGCTTTATATATAAGATTGAAGGAGCAAACAAAAGATTCTATATAACATAGATTACAATATAAATAATAAGGGTTGCATGCGTTCTCAGCTATTAAGATCTATAGTTTTTATGAGTTATGGTGAAATATATCATGAAAGTTCAAAGATCATATTAATGCATTCTCAAAGATTTTTAATGTGAGAAATTTTGGTCAAAAGTACTTAAGAATAAGGTTTGTATATGTCATGACTATGAGCATACAATTGTAATTTTGAAATTCCTGTTGGTTGAAGTGACTAAGATTAATCATTAAATCAAGATAAATTCAAGTATAGTAAAGTGCTATGGGGATTCCTTATCTAACTCTTATATATCTATTGATTGTCAGTCTTATCTATTACCTTAGTTGATTTAAAGGGCGCGCGCGTGTGTGTGTGTGTGTGTGTGTGTCAAATTACCCCGGAGAAGGTTTTCTTAATCTCTTTATTTTTAGATGTAAAAGGTTTTCATCAGAATGGTTTCAAAGGCAATTAGCCCTTATTTAGCTGAATTAGCAAATTGGAAAGGAGGGGGCTGACACCGACACCGGCCGATAGAAATTGGTTTTCTTAATCTCTTTATTTTTAGATGTAAAAGGTTTTCTTCATCTTTGTTTTTAGAAAAACTTTTATTTTAGGTTCTCTAATAACTAATGGCCTTATCAACTTGCTAGTAGCGATTAACTTTAGAATCTTATTACTCTCGAATTTTTTTTTATATGTAGCAGTTTATATCCTTATTTTCAGTTTTTTTCTTTTTCTTGGATCAAACCTACATAATATAAAATGGTCTTTGTTCTCATCATAATGATATCAAATTTTACTAGTCTAATTGGTTAAGGTCATATTAGTTTCTCATTACTATTGAGGACATGCCTTCAAACAACTTGTTGACAGACCCATTTGTATATTTTTGGAACTTATCTCCTATATGAGACTGTTAAGAACCTAGTTTTCTTTTGTTTCGGTGAGAGTTTTTGTTCTACATTTTTTTTAACGATTGCTTGAATTTAGTATAACACATGCATATTATAGATTTTTTTTCGAAAATTAATATATTTCATTATAAGAAAATATACACAATCTAGAGGACAAAATTAGTATAATCCATAGAATCTAGATTACAGAGATTTATGGTTCCTACTAATAGTCTACATCTTAAGATCGAGGGAACTTGCGAGACCACTTAGTCCAGTATTACTCCAATCTCCATCTACATAATATAGATATTTGTCATTGTTTACAAAATTTTATAAGTCTATTTTTTGAGTTACAAATTAATGTTTGTCACTGCTTTTTTAATCCATATTAATATTGTTGTCATGCTTTTAAATTGATAACGCCTAATTGTTGTCAGTCTAACCATCAAACTACAAATATGATCTAATGATAGTTGAATCTGGTAAATATGATCAGAATACCTGTAAGGAGACATTATGACATTGATTGCTCATGTAGAGCTGACGCAGAGGCCTTACATAAAATGAACGATAAGTTTAACACTTGTTAACTCTGAAAATCGTGTTTTCTAATTTGAAAATGAATATATACGTAAAATTTAATTTAAAACGAAATGTGGAAATCCGAAGTGCCAAGAAGTTGGCAACTACAAGAAAATTTTCCTTTAATAACCTATATTACAATTGAAATAGTATACCAAGTTTGAATTTCTGAAGATATTCGGCATGGCGTATCAGTTCCAAAGATGAATAAACAATTCCCACCTTCAAACTTTAGGCTCTACTTTCTCCTTTCATGCTCCTTGCAAGGCAAAATTAAGGGAATTTACAAACGTAGAAAGCCAGGAACAGGATCCAATGAGAATTACCGGCACGGGTCAAGTCCATAAGCCAGCAACTGATAACAACTGCGAGCAATGAGGGATTGCAGGAAATGACCAATGACCTTTACATAAATGGGACCGACAGGGAAAGATCAACAAGATGGTTAAGACACCACTAGGCAGACAGAGAAGCCATTATTCAACCACTCAGCAAATCACACCAAAAGGTGGAGAGGCCCACTGATTCTACCAGGCAACTCCTAGCCACCAATGCTGATTTTTCCTCACCCACCAAAATTCGAGCAACCAAAGCCACCAAAGAGCCTCTCCTTTACACCCCCAATGCATGTCAGATCGGAACCACTGGGCATGGCTCTACAATTATAATCAAGTAAAAGAATGGTATATTCAATGAACACCATCAGTGGAATACATGAAAGTTGACCAGGTAACTGAACTTTAGTTACAGGCCTGGCATGTCCAGCCAATATTGGAGATGTGGGCTCACACCGTATAGCTCAAGGCTGCTTGTGGCTATGGATGCCACCAAATTATTTACACTTAAGAAATGATACACAATTGTTTGTGCTGGCTGGCTCCATACCTTGGTTCATAATGCACATTACAATTGAACACCACGCTCTCCAAAATTCAATGACGGAAACTCCAAAAATGCTGGCAACTTCGATGTGTTCAAAGGCGAACTGATAAACCATAGTTCTGGAATGATCTAATTCGCCCATCCCACCCAGCAGTTACAATCACTGAACCCCAAGAGTGGGGAGAACCATGTGAATTCTGGCAAGATGTTTTCAAAAATTTATATTCGGACTTACACATTGCAGATGACACAACCAATGAGCTCGAAGCCAGCTTTTCCTCTGGCCAGGTTGCAGAACCCTTGGCTGAAGACTCTGAGAAACATCCATGTCTCAATGAGAAGCGATCAGGTGAAGCAAATGGCAAAATGCATTGTGAACTCTCACCCATCTCGGATTGCATTACTGCTCTTTCCTCGCTACATTGTCCCAAGTCAATGGAAGATGGGGATGCTCTGGATACATCTGACAAGTGCGAGTTCCCAACAGTCATCCCACACCATGGTATGGCTAGCGATGCATTGTTTGAGAAGAAGCGCTCAGAAGACCAACTTTTCTTCACTTGATGAATAGGAGCTTCCTGGCTAATATAGTTCCACACATAGATATATGAATCCTCACTTGCTGAAACAATATGCATCCCATCTGATGTAAAACATGCAGATATTTGGCTTCCTGCATTCCGAAAGCCTGTAAGAGAATGTGTGGAAGAAGATGCATCAGGATATGAAGCTTGCAGTTTGTAAACACTATAACTTTTCTGTTGCAACTTGCACAATAGAAGATGAAGAGCATTGGAAAGAAGATCTAAATTTCTAACAATAAAGTCATAAAAGTGCACCTACCTCGATACTTGCAGATTACATCAACCCCATGAAGAATTCGAACTTGTGAATCAGCAGAACTTACCAATAATCTGGTTGGATCGCTTGGAGAAAACTGCAGGTTGAAGATGTTAAGCTCAAAACTCTAAATGAAATAGGATTAGACTGAGAACTACAGAAAAAAGATTGTTACCTGAAAACCAGTTATCCTCTTGGATGCTGACTTTTTTTTACCCAGTAAGCATATTTGTGAAGAAAGCTGCAAACGATTATCTGATCCACGCAAAACACACCAGTTAGAGTTCACCAAAGCAAGCCTCCTGCATCATAGCATGGCATACCAATCAACTTTCAAACATGCCAGGTTCAAAGGATGCTTATTGGCATCTGGAGGCTTTCATCTAATTGTACTGCAGTCTACCACCACCAACAACACCAGGTATTGAAACCAAAACTACAGCTAGTTGGATTACGGTAGTAGCAGATATGAGAAAGGTAAACCTTCCAGAGCACCGATTCTTAGATGTCCTTGTAACACTGGAAAAGGTTTAGAGTGAAATAACGAGTTCATGATTCCATGTTAATTATTTAATGCTATGTACATTTTACCTTTTTAACAATTACACTCTAAAACATTTTTCACTTCAAACATGAGGCTTATAAATGAAAAAGCTTAGTACACCATAAAATTCATAAAACATTCAGCAGTAAACAGACAGCATGCTATTATATCATCAAAAGACAAATCCAATAGCACCGAACAATAAAAAATCACAAAAACAAGAATGATTATGAAAGGGCATTGGAGAGGAAAACATACCTGATGCATCATAAAATTTACAAGTGCCACTCATGGAGCCAACAATTACACCCTGTTCAAGGACAGAATGATTGAATGAATATTTCATAATTATGAAGGGCAATTAAACTGACCAAAGAAAGCATCCTCAACCTTTCCATCTGGCCGAAAACAAACTGCAGTAACTATTTCACTTATGCCAGTCCAATCAACAACTTGAGAGCCAGAAACTTCCCAGATGCGCACTTTACCATCTATGGAACCACTGATGAAGTGATTGTCATCATCGGGATTAAAATGAACACATGTAACTGCATTACATTGAACACAAAGACAAAATACAGAAAATAATTTCAATGAGTATCGTAACCATATATTATATAAAGCAAATGATACAAAGACAAGTAAGCAGAAACAGACAGACCATAATCATTATGGTAAAATACTTGCAAGCATTGGTTGCATCCCACTTGCCAGAGGCGAACAGTTTTATCAACAGAAGATGACAGGAGTCTCTGCACACGGAAAAATGTTGATTACAACTTTAATCACATACAGAACATTAGAGTAGTTGGATAGGCTGGTCCTAGGTCATTAGTTACCTTATTATTTGACCAAGAAAGATCCAAGACTTCTCCACAATGTCCAAAAAATTCATGAATCGGCTTCTCTGATATCTGGAATGCCTTATGTGGAATAATGACACAAGCTGAATTTGTTTTCGCCCGCAGACTCTTCAATTTACTCCTTTTGTCTTTATTTGCAAGAAGGGGTACTAATTCAGAAGAGCTATTAACCATGAAGTACCTGTGTGAAGGATCATTATCAAGTATTCCAAACTTATCTGATCTTTCAGACTCCATCACCTGCCATACACGCACAACTCCATCTTCGCCTGCACTTGCAAGGTACTGACCATCAGGACTGAACTTCATCGTCAAAATTGAACCTTCATGGGCTGAAATATCTTGTCTCATATAAAGAGCAGAGAATTCCTTCCACCGCTTTTTATAAGACCTAACCCTAACCAATTGACTCGCAGCCATTCCAATAGGACTTGAATGATCGTAATCGGTACTTCCACCTTCAGCTAGCCCATCAATCACGCAAGCAACAGCACCAAATCTTTTCAACAACCCCCTTTTCACCGGCTTCTTTGGTGCCTCCAAATTGGAGAACTCCATTCCTCCTCGCCTCATCACCCGCTGAACCAAGGGGGACATCCCAAGACTCCTCTGAAACTCATCAATACTAAGTAAACGATTAGAACCCACTTCCCGAATCCATCCCCTGATCCCATTCTGCACAATTTCATCCACAATAAACTCAGTACCATTGTCCAAATTCCGAATCCTGCGTACAAAATTTTCCGCCAAAGGCCCCCCACTTAACACCTCAGCATCATTGGACCATTCTGAAGACAGACTCAACGACGAGCTCTCCTCAAAACTTGAAGATCCAATAACAGCACTACTATCCTCAGTCATTCTATCAGTCTCCACTTCCAATTCAGAGGAAGGCGCATTACAAGAATCAACCCCAACATTCTGATCCACACTCAAGCCCATCCATCTCAAAAACTTATTGCGCCTCTCACGAATGCTACCTAAGTTCTTAATCCAAACATCAAACCTAATACTCCGGAGCAAATTATCACCGCAGTCAGAATCAGAATTCTCTAAACATTCAGAGCCTGAATCAGAAAGGGACGTGAATTCCTCACGCGAGTCAAAGAATTGATCCTCATCTTCACTCAAACTTCCCATCATTTCCACCTCACCAATTCAAATCCCCATGATACATCCCTCTCCGGGAAACCCTAGGCAATCAGGATTTCGAAAACCAAACAGAAATCAAAAGAAATAAACTCCTCCAAGTCAGATGACAACAAGAAAACCACAGAAGTTCAAGAACCAAATTCACAGATCCCAAAATTATACTTCACTAGAACTGGTACCAGAGGACCCCAATCGGAAAAATCCGAAAATCCCGGATTAAAAAAGAAAATAACTAAGTTCAAACGGATCGTTGCTCCTACAACAGATGACAACAGAAGGCGTGTAGGAAAGAGCAAGATCACGAGTAATTGAAAACAAAGAAAAGAAGAAGACGAGCAACAGCGAGCTAAATAATAAGAAAACAAAAAAGAACAAATTGAGTGGTGGGTTATAAAAGACGCATAAACAGCAGATATTGTAAGGTCATAGCCATATAATTAGATTAACTAATCGCAATTCGCAAACAAACAAATGTGTAATTTAGCGGATTGTGGGGTTTTGGAATTTTGGTGGCACTTGAGTTTTTTATTTTATTTTTTATTTTTTTTAAACGAATAAACCTATAACCGCTATTCTTTATATGCGCATCGAATAAATTTTCGGATTGACTCAATAGTTTGCAAATCAGGCCAATTAGATACTCTATACTAGACAAGCCCTATAAAACAATCTCAATCGAAAGAGTATAAGTAGGAAAATTCGAACACAAGATCTTTTGGTCTTATGCCCTCTTATTCCACCAACTCGGCCACCTCCTTAAGAGCTCTTTGCTTTATTAATCAAAATTATACATGCAGCCTTATCTTATTTTTAAATGACTCAAATCAATTATAATTATTTTAAAATTTTCATTATATTATTGTTGACCTAATTTTAACATTTGTTTTTCCAAGCGTGGGGTGTGATTTGTGGGCGTTAATTACACTAAATGCAATTAATGCAGAGGGATTTTGTGAATAAGATTATGAAATGGGAAAGTCTTGAAACAGTCGTGAAAGGCAACTACATTATTCAAAGATGGTGGGTGAGGTGTACGTATCAATTGGGGTTGTGGCCTTTTGACCTGTAGCCGCCGCGAGTAAGACATGCCAAATGTGGTCAATTAATCACAATATTAGTATCAATATGCTTTTTTATATAATTATTTATTACAAGATTAAGTTTTACTAATTAGTGCGTAATTAGTTTAATCTTAAGAAGTAGGATTAGAATAATAGGTCACTGAACAAAACCCAAAGGCAAGGGCTGTAACTATTAGACCGGACCTGGTTGGTTTTAATCCCTGACAAAGCGGCTGTGGCTTTATGGGCTAAATGCTTTATAGGCATGGGATAGCAGGTCACAAACACAGCTTTGCCTTTTTACACCCGCACGGGGTAGCCTAGTTAGTTATCGGAAAGAAAAGTGAGTTCAAAATCTTGAATTCGTGTCTCGATAGTGATAGTGTGAAAGTTCATCCAATATAATGACTCCTTGTGCGCACCGAACATTGAGTCACCTTTTTAAGAAGTTGGCTAAAATCAGATCATAATTTACCTCCCTCACATAATATCAAATCAAAGTATAAAGACGTCTAGAGTGAGCGTTTCACCTTTTGACTCCAAGCTTTGCCTATTTACGAGTCTCAAGGTGCCAAGAAGCACGCGGTTTATGTACGTGTAAAGAAAGATCACGAGTTGGCGACGCTTCGTTTCTTCCATCTCATGATTTGCCTGACAATTTCATATAAGGATGATTCCATCCTTCCATTTGATTTGGACCCTTTGTTTAGTGTTCGGATCACGATGACAAGTGGAATGGCAATAGCGAAAATAAATATAACTTTTATAATTATAATAATTAATTAAGACGAGCAAATGATTATTGTTGATAATAGTTTATTTATTAAAAATTTTAAGAAATAAAAATTTGTTAAAATTTTATTTTATATCAAATTTTAATATATTCTAATTAATTATATTGTTTTGTTAAAAAAATAAAATGTTTGTTTTATATCAAATTTTAATACATTATATTTAATTTTAATATATTCTAATTAATATTGTTTTGTTAAAAAATTGTTAAATTTTTGTTTTATATCAATTTTAATATATCTTAATTAATTATATTTAATATCTTCTGTCTCCTACTTATCTTATTAAATCTCAACCATTCATTTGTTAATGGGACAGAATAAAAGATAGAGTAGGAGACAGAAGATACGAGGAGCTCAAATAACTGAATAAGTAATCTCGGGTCGGGTCCAGAGTATTGGGCGTGATTGAAGCAATAAATTACCAGGAGAATGAAGCGTTGACGGGGGGTGTGTGTGGAAGACTGCTTATTTGGGTGGAAGATTTTAAGTGGTTCCAATGGTTTCTTCTAGTTGGTTACTTTTCTAGTCTTGCCAAAAGCACTGTTGCCACTTTGATTCTTCCCATCGTTTGACCTGGTACTATCCACGTTCCTTTGACAAATATTTGTTTTTTGACACCGTCTTCTTGTACGGCCGGACAATCTATGGATAGATCTTTGTTGTATATGTCATGGATGATGCTTTTCCTCCAATGAGTAGCATCTAGATCACGGGCCATAATTAGTTAATAGTTTATAATTAATTCAACCTAAAAATTGCTCTTAATAATTCTTTATTTTTATTTATAATTCTTATAACTTCTTAAATTTAGTATCAAATATTTAAAATGATTTAATTAAATAATCAATTTTTTAGAACTTTAACTAGCCAATTCAAATTTTTAGTTATGTTAATAATTTACATATTTACGTTGTACTTGGTTCATTTGAGAAAATGGTAATAAAATTTATAATGAATATAGTGACTTCCATTGCTCTCATAATCGAAGGTATGTAGTACTGTTCCAAAAGTTGATAAAAATACTTTTCATTAAATCATAATATATTACCAAGCGTATTTTTTTATTCTTTACCTTTTTTTTTCTACTCATAGCAACTAACCAAGCACCCCCTTAATTAACAAAATAAGTAACATTCACTGACAAATTTAAAATTTTAATTAGAACATGAATTCAAATAAGGCTAATTAACTAAAAAACAGAAATTTTATGAAATTGTTAAAATACTTTTAAAAAGCAAGATCCATTTAAAGAGGTAACCAAAAATTGAAAGGCTTAATGTCCCTTCTATATAGTTCAAGTTCAATTATGGAGAGAAATAAAACAATCTTCTCCAAAAAAAAAAGAGAGAATCAAATTTTGTGTAGAAAATAGGCAGATGAAGAAGGTTTTGTAAGGTTTTAAAAATCAAACATATGGGCTCGTATGTGTATAATTGTATATAAAGGCTATCATATAAAGTTGAGCCCAATTAATTAAAGTGGTCTAATATGTTTATGGT
>JAOSBM010000004.1:4052291-4063144 GCA_027568955.1 Erythroxylum tenue
AACCTGAACCTGAACCTGAACCATCGAACATCAGGTTCATGGTTCGTACCGAACCTAAACTCAGGTTCGGTTAACCTTGCTTATAGATTCGGTTCATGCGGTTCAGGTCCGGTTCACAGGTTCGCGAGTTTTCTTGAACACTCCTATCCAATATCTGTCAAAAATGGTACCCAAGTTGAAATTAAAAAAAAGTTAATTAAGATAGCTGGCCAGCTATCTCACATGTCTCGTGCCTATAAATAGGGAGGAGATGAAGAGAGTAAATTATTCCATTAACAAAGAAAAGAACCGAGAGTGAGTGAAAAGATTGGTAAAATATTTTGTATATTTTGTGAGTCTAATTTTTCTCTTTGTAATTCTCCAATCTTTTAGTAGTAAAATAGTTTTTTTGACGTAAAATCTGTGTGTCTATTTTATCTTCAATATTTTTAGTTTCGTTTTAACTGCGATGCTACTCTATCCAAGTCCTAATTATTCTAACAATATCTTGGTAGCATATAAACTAATAAATAAAATTAAACAACGAGTTTAATAGGTGTCAAACTGGGAATTGAACCCAAGTGATCACTGGAAAACTCCCAATAGTCTTGAAATGTAGTCATGAGTGAGTCTAGGACTTAAATTGGCAACTTCTAGTTGAAGGAGATTCTGGAGATCTCCTCTTCTTCCTCTATCACTTGGAATCATCTTTCTTTAGAACATTATGCGACCTTTGTTATAATGTTTGAAGTTGTAGATCTAGACCGTTCTTGCAGACACCGTCTAAATTCCAAGAGTTAGGGTATATACCATATAGAGTATTGCTCTACAGCCTTTTCCGATCGTGACTATTTCCGATAACTCTCGTTTGTGCTCCGTGATCATGCATATATGTGGTTAGCCATCTTCTAAGAGATGCCACGCTAAAGTCTTTATCCATAAAGCCATTTCCATGTGCACATACGTTCTTTGAACATCGACGCTTCTTCCAACAAGATGGGATTCGTAGGATTTCAACAATATCACTAAATAACATTCGGCTTGCGTTAGTTGAATCCACTAACAAAGTTCTTGCCGTAATTTAAGATATAAAGATAGTCTTACGAACTGCTGCTAGAAGTCCTATCCTAACATTAAAGTCCAAAAGGCAAAATACGTCGTATATGTCCTGGTTCACGTTCCCAACTCCTCAGGGCAGACATGCCTGGCCATTGTATAACTAGGACGTGACTTAAGCTCCCCTCGGTGTCAGAGTAATGAAAAGAATACGAACATTCTTAACTGGCATGGTTGGTCTGAATTGTAAGAGCAATCATATTGATGCGTGTGCCGGTGAGGGGATTGGTACAAAGTACTAAGAGCGTAATTTGGAAGCATGCATGCGATGGCACCAAAATTCAGACGTGCGAATCCCAAGGCAATGGGACGCGGAGACTGCCAATTGTAGTTTATCATGTTGTTTTGCTATTGCAACCCGAGCTAGCTGCAGTTGCACTGAACAAAGCCAAAAGAGTGCATTTTATTAGGAAAACCTGAAAAGGAAGCTTAAGAGATGTTAGGATTTAGTTGTAAGAATGTGGAATGATATTTATATAATTAAAGAGTTTTAATTATTTTATATTTCTTATTTAGTAGTATAATAAATTTTAAATGTTTATTACAACTGATACTTGAATAATACTTATAGTTTGATTTGAATGTTTCACTTAATTAATTAAAAAAATTAAAGTTAACGCACCTAATGCATAAAGCTCCCTCGTAATATAAGCAATTTTTTCTTTATATTTTTACGAAAAGATTTTTTTTTTTACCTGAACATGTAACTTTATGGTCACAAAGGAGTAACTTTACCAATTGCTCTAATACTCACCCTCACATAATTAAATAATTTATAGGATATTAGGTATTTTGTTTAATTGCGTTTGACATAATATTACCCTCTTCAATAATAGCAGTGAATTTTGTAATTATTATCATTTAAATATCTATTAAATAAATATATAATAATTTATAAATTATTAATTAAATAGCTAATTTAGAATTCACTATCCTTAACCTCCTAACTTTTAAATAATCGAAATAACCGATTTTGACTTGAAAATCTTTGAATTCATCAGTGTTTCTCCTCAATATTAGAAAAGTGTAGATCTATTTTCGTAAGTTCTAGCATTACAATGCATAAGATACCATCGGTAAGGATCAGATCTTCTTCTTTAGTTATAGTATTTTTATTATATTTTATTATTACATTTATTTATATAAAATCTACGTAAATATATTAATAAAATTTTTAATTTGACGTGTACAGGTATGATGTGGCATTTACTGACTAGAGACTGCAGCTTTTGGTCTGCATTTAACGAGCTGTCAGAGTATATAGAGTCCAAAGTAGATATGACATGTACGTAAACAGGACATGAAACCTATCGATGGATGATGCTATTCTTAAAGTGGTTAATTCTATATGATAGTGTGATGTTGACAGTTGGTATCTAAACAAGAAAGCACGGCGATCTTGCTCAATCTTTGGATCGCAATTCAAAGTCGATCACTTTACAGGAGCATTATTGTGTTTGGCCCTTTGTGTAAAATCTTATTAGTACTTCCCATCAATTAAATTTGCAATTATGTTGTCGGATTGGGTTAGCTCAGCCGAAATTGAGCCACTAGGGTCGCAAACTTTACGAGCCTCTGGAGGGTTAATGACATAATTCATTTTTAATTCAATTACAAGGAAACTACAAAGGTCTTTAATAATTTATATGCAACTTGAAGCCCATTTTTGAGTACTGAACCCAGCCCCAGTTTTCAATGGATCAATCTTAGTCGGGGTGTCATATGGTTAAAATAGCAACAATAATTTTACTTATTTTTTAAATTATTTTTATTATTTTAAATCATACGTATTATATTTTATTATTTTTATCTTCAATTTAGTTTTAATTTTAATTTATAAAACTTATAAAAATTTAATAGCAGATATTTTGTGGAGTTTTTAATGTTATAAGATAAATTTGAAATAATTTAAGATAACACAAAAAGACAAGTGTAGAGCATACTTGTCTTTTTTTTGTGGCTGTGAATATATTATTCAAGAAATAAGTTTTTAGGAGGGAGAAGACTTAGAAAGAAGTCATAGAATATAAAAGGGTTAATCTCAAACATTCGTTAATTTTTCAATTGTAGCTCAAATTTTAAAAAGTAATAATAAAATGCTCGAATTTTCAATTTTTTTAATTCTAGCCCGACGTTAGTGCCACCATTTTTTTTGTTGACGTGATAGTGTCACTTATATAGGAACTCTCATTAATAAAACACATCAGCAGTGGTTAAGAATCAAAACCACTTATATAGGAACGCCCATTAATAAAACACGTCAGCAGTGGTTAATAAAATTAGCTGCTAACAATAATCCAAGATATCCCAAAATTCCTATTGCCAAGTCACAATGTACTTGTTTTTCCACCCAAAAACAACAACAATTCAACCCTAAAAATCATGTCAAATGCAACAAAAACATAGCTACAAAATAGTCAACAGAATCTTAAAAAATGCAGTTATCTTAGATAGTCATTATCCTCAAAATAGCCTGTCAAAAAGAGTTGACTACGATTTTTATTCCAAATAAACTCCATCTTCAAAGAGCCTTACATAAGGTAGAATACTTATCATAATTAAATTCTACAAATAACTACAGATGTCCAGTTACAAATAATGCCCAAAATGTCATAACACATATCTTAATAATCTCCCCTTTTTTCGTTATTTGTCATATATCGAAACACCCCCCCCCCACCAAAGAAGATAATTAGACACATAATACATAGGAACTTTGCCTTAATCAAACATCAAGTTCCAAATAACTTTCAAATGACATCAAGTTCACGCAATACATAGGAATTCCCCTTTAATTAAAAATCAACAAAAATAACCACAATTTTTTAAACAAGATGTCTAAGTTCTCCAAGTAAACAAAACAACCAAAATAATCATCGATTCTCTCCCTTAGGACAAAAAGATGCGAAAAAGAAAAGCTAATAGTTGTGGAGATACCTTGGAATTTCCTCCTGAATTGAACAGTCACCAACAAAGCATATCAAACGAAAATAAACAATCTTATATCTTCCCCTTGGGACAAAATAATGTCAAAATGAAGAATGTCTTCATTGCGATCAATCTCGTGAATAAAGAGGCATAAAATCAGTAGTAAGTGCATCAATCCTAGGATTTGGATTAGGTGCACTCCATCTTTTGTCTAGAAATTCATTCATGATATTGACATTTTGTCCGTACATCATTAGAGAAATACAATAGCCACACAACATCTAAGGCATAATGTCGTTCTTGGCTATATGAAAACAGAAACTTATCATGATGAATCATACCCTCAGGCACGTTAGAACTCATCTTATTGGAAGTAGACTTATTCCCCATAAACTGCAAAATAGGTAACTTACCAATAACAGCTCAACAACAGGATCACCAACACATCTTACATTCCATTTATATGATCATTCAAGTTTTTCTGTTTCATCTCACCAGTCTTAAGCAAATTTTCAGTGAAAGCATATTGCACAAACTCATACAACCCACGATATAAAGAGAAACCAAAATAAAAATTGAAAAACCCGAATCATATAAAATCAGAATCTTCTTATAGGTCTCCAACCAAGCATCAACATTTTCTCGACATAACTTTGTAAATCAAAAGCCAAAAGCAGAGCTCTCAAATCATCAAGCAGAGCCTCATTTTCATATCAAATATACTATTTAACAAGTACAGAAAAATCCAAACACACACTAATAAACTAAACCTTAGAAAACTCATAAATAAAAGCTTAGAGAGCCTAGATGTTAACTCTTTCGAAACTTTTTTTTAAGAAATAACATCAATATACTTCAAAAAACTAAAGCACACATTCTCTATGCTCCTACAAAAAATTCAAAGCTAACCTTATTCCTCATCACATTATCTCTATCATCAACTGTTTGGCTGGTTTCTTCTTTTGAAGCAACTGACTTATCCTCTGTCAAAACAATTTCTTCACCAACAGCAACTAACTATGGATCTGGGTAGTTTTTGGTTCTTGCTTCTTTGTGTTTTTGAGCTGATTCACGATGTTAACTATTTCGAAACTTTTTTTAAGAAATAACATCAATATACTTTAAAAATGTAAAGCACACAGTCCTTGTGCTTCTCAAAAAAATTCAAACCTGACCTTATTCTTCGTCTCATTATCTATATCATCAACTGTCTGGTTGGTTTTTTCTTCTGAAGCAACTGACTTATCCTCTATTTGAACAGTTTTTTCATCAACAGCAACTAACTGCAGATCTGGGCAGTTTTTTTGTTCTTGCTTATTTGTGTCTTTGAGCTGATTCGTGAGGTTGGTTTTGAAGATTTTCTTCAACTACCAAGTTGGTTTTTAAACCATCCCCATGAAGTACATTTTTGAAGTATGGTTGTCCATCCACGCAAAGGGTCCCTCTTCCAATAATTGTGGTCTTCTTTCCATCCCCAAAAGTAACGTGGCCATTCGTACAACTTTGATAATCCATCAAGTGGCTTCTTTCACCCTTTCTAACCCAAGTATGCTTCGGTAACGTTGGTTGCTTCTGGAAATTCATCATAGAATGTCTATACTTTCGGTTTTGAGCCCTCTGAAATATCATTTGTAACAACTTGTAACAATTTGACCTTATGTGCCCGTTTACCCTATAAAAGTGACAAGAAGGTATAAATTTTCGTTTTCTTCTTGAAGTTTCTCCTTAGACAGATCTGGCCACACCATTTTTTTCATCATTCGACTTAGAATATTCACCTTTATAGCCAATGCCTTGAAGGTCTCCTTTAATCTCACCAATTTACAGCAACTTTTCTAACTTTTTGATATCTCCATTTAATATTCTTATCCATTTTTCCGTACTGACCAACTTTAACTGTGTTTCATTAAGCTCGTCTATTGTGGCTAACATCTTCTTCTCAAGGTCTTGAATGATGTTCTTCATGGTAGAGTCTTCCTTCTTTAACTTTTCATTTTCTTACATGTTTACACCCACTTTGCATACGTTAACTCATAGGCTTTGTAAACATCCTCACTTTTGTCCTTTGAATCACTATCATCACTATTATAATCTAAAATTAAACTTTTGATTGATTCACCTTCATTTTTTCAAAAATTTTGGACTAATTTACCCATGATTTTATCATCAGTTTCTTCCTTTTTGGTTGCTGTTAAGCAAGCAATTGGACTTCTGTTGTGTAAAGTAACTAACACAACATTATTGCTCACAAGTTCCTCTTCACTACTATACGTACTTCTAGATTCATTCTCACTATAAGTACTCGTATAAGACTTCCCTTTTCTCTTCTTCAAAGTGTTAGCGCTTTCCGCTTACACATTGAAGCCTTGACATTCGTGACATTGAATTTTCTTCACCTTTCTTTCACCCTTTTGAGTTTTTATTTTTTTGGTTGACGTTGTTGTTTGATGAACTCTCGCTGTTCTGTCTAAACTTGGGTCTATCCTTCTTCACTTTCTTTAACCACTAGCTAAAATTTCTTGTCAATCGCATCATATCTTCATTCTCATCATATTCTTCTCCTAAATCAGTCATGGCCTTTTCAACCTTGACTTGCAATGTCAATCCTTTGTTCTTCTCTCGTTTATCTTTCAAAAAATTCATCTCAAAGTTTGTAAGAATCTCAATCACCTTATTCAAGGATAATTCATTCATATCATGAGTTTCTTCGATGGCTGCAATTTTTGGTATGAATCTCAGACGCAATGATCTAAAAGTTTTCTTGATAAGTATCAAATTCGAATACTTCTTCCTAAGTTGATATGCTTGGTTGGCAAGGTCACGCAACCTTATGGAAATCTCTAATAGTATCACTTTCATCCATCTTAAGCTCTTCGAATCTAATACCTAATATCTAAAGTTTTGAATCCCTCATGTATCGTTTGTAGAGTGTCCCAAGCTTCTTTTGTCGATTCACAGGTTGAAATCGTACTAAAGCATCCTTCATCGACAACACTAAAGATTGCACGCAATGCATGAGAATTATCAAGCACTTCCTCTTCTTCAGCTCTTATCCAGAAGGATTTTTAGATATCGCTTCATTCTTTTCATCAATCATCATTGGATGTGTCTGGATAATTTGAACCATCTAACGGTGACCTGGTGATTGATGTTCCTTCTCTTGTAGCAATAATTACGAAACACAGATTTGCAACAACTTGACGTGTCAAGTTCAAATTCAGTGACCCTCTTTGATACCAATTGAAAATCCAAAAGAATATAGTTTGGCAAAAACTTAGTTCTACCGTGGTTGCTTTGAACTGTATCTGTGGTTGCTTGATATAAAGCAACTGTATTAGCAATTTATAAATTTTTTAACACAAACAAAAACAGAAAAATTAAATGTGAAATAACCAAATCAACATCCGATATTTGGTAACACAGTTTGACACATCTTGCCTACATCTGCGGGGCCCTCACCCAACTTAAACAGTGTTTCATCACCGAAACGTCACAACATACAACTGCTTAAGAAACCCATGTACTAGACATATTTTTCACTAAAAAACAATAACGCAGCTATCCAAAAAATTCACACACACAAGCTTAGATGCCTAAGATAAATAAGATCACCGAAAAATCTCACAAAAAATAAAGCTACACTCACAACCAAGAATATGCATGTTTTTCCTCTCAAAAGAACTGATCAAGCAGATGTCCAAAAATCCCAATATTTGCGTGTAGAACACAGTAACAATAGATTACACGAATCACCAGAAATCAACTGTCAAAGATAGCTTAAGTTCACCAAAAATACAGCTGCCAAATCACACATCTCCTGGATATTTTTCACTCAAAAACTATATCTGGACAAACCAGAAAATTCATGCCATTAGTCAAGAAAATGCAACCACACAAATTATCAATCGGATATATACTTCATCACCGAAACATTACAAACGATGGAGCTTCAACCGCACAAAAAAACTTATAGAGTTTTCCCACAAAAAACAGACACATCAACAGCCCAGAATGGTCATGCAAGAACCAGAGAAAACGCAGCTGCAAGATTAAAATAAAATTCCCATAAAATCAACTTCTAAAAATAATCCCAAGATAGTCGAAAAATTCCAACTGCCAAGTCAAAATGTAACTGTCGTTTTTTCACCCAAAAACGACAACAATGCAACCCCAAAAATCATGTAAAACTCAACAAAAACTTGACGAATAATCAATAGAATCTCCAAAATTCCAACTACCTTAGATAGTCATATCCCCAAAATAGGCCATCAAGAAGAGATGACTAGGATTTTTATCCTAAATAAACCTCATCTTCAAAGAATCTCACATAAGGTATAATACTTGTCATAATTATATTCCACAAATAACTAAAGATATCTAATTATAAATAATGCCTAAAATGTCATAACACATATCTTAACAAGGGTTTCTATACACGTGACACTGCCACGCCATCAAGGATAACGGTGGTACTAACGTCGGGTTAAAATTGAAAAAAATTGAAAGTTCGAGTATTTTATTGTTATTTTTTAAAATTCGAGCTATAATTGAAATTTTCATAAAAAATTGAGGTTTTTTTAATAATTAACCCAATATAAAACACACAATATGTATTTGTAATTTTTTACTCGTTATAATTCATTCTTCTCAAAGAGTTGTTGAGACTCGACGTAAAGAGAACATCTTTGCTCTTTGGTTTAGGAGGCTTTCTTGGGACTGAAGTGGTATGCTAAGAACTCTTGAAGCTCAAGCCTCTGGGTCCATCAGAAGAATTGGGCTCAAGAAAGGTAATCATAGCAACTGAAACTCTTCAGGAAAATTTCTTATTTCCAGACCGAATTACTACTCCTTCCAGGTTTGGATAAAGTTTCAGGAAAAACAACTAGCACGTGGAACACGTGATTTAATGGCACCTTAAAGAGAGTGATTACAACTTAAGAACAGACAAAAGGTTTGGTTCAAAACAGGATTTCAAGCAGGCGCTACGTGTTTTTCACGTTTAACTCATCTAACTCCTAAATACAACCCTCCAAGGTTTCAGTTACAGTAGCTTCTTCTACCCACCAAACCTCTTCAAGTTATGTTTCTATGCATAGTTCTTTTTTTTTTCCTCCCCACAATTCGTGGTTCTTATGTTGGTTTTGAATAAAGTTTAGAGCAGTTATTTCTGATGGTATAAACTCGACAGGTAGAAAGCTCACCAATCTGTGGTATTCTTCTTTCCAATGGTTAAGGCTTTCATGGAAGAAAGGAAACATTAGAAGACATCCCAACGTACGTCATCGCGGTTGTTGCTAAAATTGCGATGCCATGTCTCAATTTTGTGATTAGAACCTGATTTCTTTGCTAATTCCTCTCTAACTAAAGCTAAAGGTGACAAAAGCCTAGTCGTCTATTTTATCCTGCGTGTGGTATAATTGAATTGACTCGACTCGAGTATTGCGGTTGATAAGAAAATCCGGAAAAGGTCGAATCAGACATGACTAGAGCTTACCCGCTTCTGTGACATGTCTTTTTTCTACGAATCCGTCAAGAATTTAAAGAGCTTTATGCAATGGCAAAGAGGCTTTGGAATTGTTTAAATAAAGTGAATGATTGTAACGTAGTAGAGAGAAACCTTAAAGACAACAAAAACCAAAGTGGTAAGTTGGGTTCAACCAGAGCTACAGTGAGAGTCACAGCCCAAGAGGGGTTGTGGTCTGGTCTGGTCTGGTTTGTAAGGTTGATGATGTTGAGAAAACATGAGGAGAAAGCAACTTTTGGTTGGCGGTGAGATTGTGCCGGGCGGGTATTTCAAAGAAGAAGAAAAATTGAAGCCTCATTTTCCTTAATTTAAAGTTTAAACCACTGATCATGTCAAACTGTCACAGTCACCAGAAAGAAAAAGAAAGCCAACTTGAGAATTTGTTTTTCCATCCTACCCCGCATTATCTGTGTCCCACCACTTTGCTTTTGTCGGCTCTTGTCCGCCTCCACAGTCCACCCTCTTTTTTTCTTTTCCTTCCATTTTCTGTTTTCTTTCTCGGTTTAAATTTAGAATTTAACCTTCTATCATTTTAATTATTAATATTCTCAATGATACCAAGTATTTCTCTGTTATGGTCTAATTGTCTCGTATCGATAATAAAAGAGATTGATGTGAAATTTATAGATTTATGGACTCTCCAACAATTCAAGCTAGTTTTTGGGATTGGTTCTCTCAAGACCTGTAACAATTAGTATCAGAACTAACACCACTCTTTCAAGTCTTCGTGCCATGCCAGTGGGTAGTAACACCAGCATTGCAATGTTCGTTCAGAGCTAGAAAAAGTCTAGCGTACAACCAGCTCGTGGGTACGTGGGTGGTGACACCGGTATAGCAGTGTTCGCTCGGGGCTAGAAAAAATCTTGCGCACAACCAGCCTCCCGGTGCCTGGGCTGCGAAGCGTGATGAAATGTTACGGTGTAATTATCTCACGTTGGTAATAAAAGAGACTGATGTAAAATTTATAGATTTATGGGCTCTCCAACCCTTCAAGCTAATTTTGAAGTTGGTTCTCCACAAGACCTGTGAAAAACCCGCTAATATTTACTATTCTATTCCTAAAAAAATTTCTTTCTAATTTTTATCTTTCCTCAAAAGCTCCTTCATTTATACTTCAGGCAGAAAAAGAAGAAATATATGGAAGAAGTGCACTAACCAAATATTATTAATATTATAATCCAACTCAGCACTTAAACTCTACTTGAACTAAATAAATTTGACTTAAATTAATAATTAAAAATAATAACTAAAATTTATTAGTTTGAATCGAATCTAATTAATTTAATTAGAGTTTAAGAATTAGGTT
>JAOSBM010000004.1:4150597-4169143 GCA_027568955.1 Erythroxylum tenue
GCAAGAATTGATAGGCTGACACATTGGTATAACACTTGGTAGGACTAGCTAGCCATTCCAGACAATCAGGTAAGGAATTGTTAGGGTAATAAGCTGGAGGAACCAGACGGCGAAGAAAATCCAAGGATACCGCACTCCAGCTCCAAGAACCATTACATATTACTTCTGAAACACGTGCTGAGAGTGGGAGCTCCGACCCATTAATTTCTCGCGAAGTGGACAGGGACTGCAGAATGCCACTAGGGTGCCAAGGATCCTGCCAGAAAAATGTTGACATACTATTTCCAATCCTAAATCTAAATTGAGAACACAACTTGTCCCGGACTGTTAGAATCTTTATCCAACTCCAAGAGCTATTATAGGAAGGCTTTGCATTCCAGAAATTATGCCTACGCAAGATTATAGTATGAACTCCAGAAATCGCAACATTAGTTCCATATGCTGACTATTAATCGAATTGCCTAATATATGTTTAATAACCATAATAATAATTATATGTTGGTAGTACCTTAATAACTATTTTTTTAATAACCATGGTAGTACTCTAATAACTATACATTGGCCAATTAAATTATAGTTCATAACATCATTAAAATGGCACAATTATCTTATTTTACCCCTTGGGGTAGAACATATAATAAGATATAATATCATGGTGAGATTGTGTGGATATATGGTGTGTGAGTGTGACAGATTTTTTAGGTCTTCTACCATTAGCTTCCTTTTGCACAAGGTGTTCTTTATTTTTGATAGATTGTGGTAAAAGATGAGAGAATCCACGACTCTATTTCAAGCATGGGAGGTTTTGGGTCTTCTATGATTAGCTTCATCTTGCATATCTTGCATACCGTGTTCTTGATTTTTGATAGGTTGTGGTAAAAGATGGAGAGAATCTACCCAGACTTTATAAGCGAAAGTATGTCATTTTCATTGTGTGACACTCATTGTCACATAACTATACTGCCCAGGTATTAGGATATATATCCCACTTAACCAGTAATTACAACATCCTGGCAAGCGCTATTTGTCACTAATTATTCTCAATCATGCAACTCAATAAACAATGCACGGCAAGTCCACCATAAAGATAACAGCATTAAAGGAGAGACAAGGACTGCCCATCTTTCACAACGTCTCCTCCTTTTACTGTTTAATGAGCAGAGTCCTTGAACATCTGGTCTTGTCTGGTCGTCTTTTTCCCCTAAATTTTCTTTCTTTACTTACTCCCACTTGTTACATACATTAATCTTGTCCCATTATCACTGTCAAGCTGAGAAGGCGTCATATTTTCACATTCAGGAGTAGTGCAATAAGCAGAAAGTCCCATTCTCCGGCTTACTGTGGAGAAAATGAACCAAGATATTAATGGTTCTGAGAGCGACAATCGCCATGAACACGTACAAGAGAAAATAGACTACGTATTTAAGGTGGTGGTGATAGGTGACTCAGCAGTGGGCAAGACTCAGTTATTGTCCAGGTTTACGAAGAATGAGTTTTGCTTCGATTCCAAGTCCACCATTGGTGTTGAGTTCCAGACTAGAACTGTCACTATCAACGACAAAGTCATTAAGGCCCAGATCTGGGATACCGCCGGCCAAGAAAGGTTCGATCTTTCTCGTGCATCTTTCTCCCTCTAACACACGTACACACACCAAAACCTACGCAAGCAAGCCAGAAGTATCTCATACTAAATGCATATACATAATTCTGCTAATACGATTCAAGTCTGATTTTGAGAGACAATTACCACTTTAGGTACCGAGCAGTTACGAGTGCATACTACAGAGGAGCATTAGGGGCCATGCTTGTCTACGACATCACAAAGAGACCAACCTTTGATCACGTAGCTAAATGGGTGGAGGAACTCCGGGCCCACGCCGATAACTCTATAGCGATCATGCTGATAGGAAACAAAGCTGATCTAGTGGACCAGAGGGCAGTTCCAACGGAAGACGCTGTGGAATTCGCAGAGGATCAGGGCCTATATTTCTCGGAGACGTCAGCCCTTAGCGGCGATAACGTGGACACGGCATTCCTCAGGCTGCTGGAAGAAATTAACGGCGTTGTATCTAAGAAGGCGCTGTATTGTGGGGATGGAAAATCCAACGGTGGAGATTCTGCTAGCTTTAAAGGATCTAAGATTGACGTCATATCAGGGTCCGAGTTGGAGATCAGTGAGTTGAAGAAACTATCAACTTGTTCATCTTGTTGACTTTGATTTCTGGAGACCATGTAGTCCTGGATTTTTCATCATATATTTTTCCTTTGTTCACCGATAATAGAACATGTTCAATGTGCTTTTGTATTATTTAATGAATTATATATTTTAATTAAGTAATTGGTACTAAATTAGAATTAATAAAAAATTGAAGTAAAATTAAATTAGAATTTTTTATAAATTTAATTTTATTTTAAACTTCAAATTTTTAGTCGGATAAAAAATAACCTGAATTGGTAAGTTTTTATTAAATTTAAATTTAACTTTTAATTTTAAGTTGAAAATTAATAAATTATAAGGAGAGATAAAAGAGCAAAATCGTTTGTGTTGTAACACCTTCGGCCCATTTAGATCCTAAACAATAGATCCGTAAAGTCCTGCAAGTTGCAACCAACCACCTTGTACACCCATATCAACTTGTATCCAACTTAGAAAAGTCCAATTGCAGAATAGGTCCAGTCCTGCGCAAACACCTGCAGAGTTTGGTATTGGGAAACAGTCGAGATGGATACTTTGTTACGTTGTATCTAAAAGTAAATTCGTATAAGATACGAAATCATTCCAAACATGACATAGAAAAGCTGTTCCTTACGGAAAAGAAAATATCTCAACAGGTTTCCCAACTTGAACAATTTGCCAAACTACACATGCGTGAGCAGCTAAAGTAGTTTTGAGTAGAGACTGAGAAAATCCTGCAACCATCACCATCAAAGCATATTTTCCCACCAAAAACTCTGGCCCTTCTCCATCATGTGGTTGTGAAAGTAGTAAGAGTTTGTTGAACTAGTATATTACACCATGCCCTTTAGATCCAATCCAAATACCAACCAGTGACTAAATAGAATGTTTACACCTCTAAGATCAATAAATCTTAGGTTAGTCTAAGTATAATTTCATAGCTTATACCTAATTTAAATAAGCACTGCTTTTAAATTAGGTACACGTTCGTGCCTTGACTTTAATGATTCGCTGCAGTGAAGTCAATCGTTCTTGTATAAAGCAGTCACCTCATAAATTGAAATTTTCGCTTCATATTAAATAAAATACATAATTGTATTAAATAAAATGTCAAATATAACAATTTATAAGTTTTAATTTGTATTTATAGATTTTAACATATTATTTTTATTTTATTTAATCATCTTTCAATAATAAGTAATTCTCTAATAATAATTTATTTCTAAAATTTTTGAATTGACAGACATATGCTAATAATTTCTATATATTAGACCAAACTTATATTCTAGAATAAGGGTAAATTGAACTAGCAATCATCAACTCTTGTAGTTATAATATCTACCTTCTCTTATTCATGACTTGTGTCATGTTTTGCATATTTCAAAGTGGGTTTGATCCAAAAAATCCTCTAGAATTTTCCTAAAAAATTTTAAAAGAGGAAAGAAGATTCTAGAAATTTCTAGAATCTTGTGGAGTCTTATGGAAGACCTTGGAAGTTTCTAGATTGTGGTGGAAGCTTGTAAAAGCTTATGGAATGCTGTGGAACATTACGGAAGAATTTTAAATATTGTAAATAAGTACATAATGTATGTAGAATAGTATGGAATATTAGAGAATCAATGTAAACCATTAAATTAAATAGATCATAGCCATCTATTTAGAAGATAGAAGACTATAAAGCCTTAAAGGCTTTATTTGTAAACATCATACATCCTACATCATACATCAAAAATTCAAGAAGAAGTTTTCCTTACAAACATTCTTCAAGCTTTCCTTTAGTCTCTTGAGTTATTTTCTAATTGTGTTGATCTTACGCCTATAAGGTTGACTTGGCGTAATAGAATAAAACTTAAGTGTCACACGGTTTGTTAGCAAGAAGTCCAAGTCTTTGACAGTTGATATTAGAGCATTAGATTAAAGATGTTGGGAGCACAAAGTGAGATCACTAATGTTGATGGTTCCAAGCAATCAAGGAAAGAGAGATCAATATCTAAAGATGCCATGATTGACATGAACGCAAGGTTCGTTAAGGTGGAACTTGCAATATGTGAGGGACAAGAGAAGTTCAAAGAGATAGACCAACGCATCAAGGGACACGAGAATGGGAATGAAAAGTTCCATGATGAGATGTAAGGTGACTTAAACATTACCATATCTAAATTTCATAACAATGTGAAGGCCTTGGAAGAGACTCTCCAACTCGAGATTGCATATCTTAAGGAGAAGCTTGTAAAGGTTATTGTCGAGCTAAAAGAAACAAAGGAGGAGTTGATCCTTTACAAAAAGTCCATTGCTCAAGAGGGAAGCGATGTTATGCCTACGGTGGTCTCCACTCCTTCAAGGATAGACATTCCTAAATCGAAGACATACCACAAGTCGAGGAATGGAAAGCAAATCAACAATTTTATATGGAGATTGGAGCAATATTTCAAGGTTCTTGCATAGAGGAGGATGCCAAGAAGATTAGTAATGCTACTCTCTACCTTGAAGATGTTGTGTTAGTATGGTGGAGGAGACATAGTGACATTAAAAGGGGTATTTGCACCATTAAGAGGTGGAGTGAGTTTAAGAAAGAATTTAAGCACCAACTATATCCCGAAAATGCTGAAGAAGAGATAAGAGCTAGGCTTAGGCATCTCCAACAAAAAAGAAGCATTACAGAGTACGTGAAAGAGTTTTGGAAATTCTTGACTATTTGGATAAAGAAGTTTCCTTTAAATTTAAGGATGGCTTACAAATTTGGGTAAACATGGAGATTTAAAGGCATGGTGCCTAAGATCTTGCTATTGCTATCTCCATTTTTGTTCAAAAAATTCGAGAAGCCTAAATCCCAAAAAGACAAAAGTAACAAAAGAAAGAGTGGGGAAGATAACCACCAAAGTAAAGAAAGTCTTTATAAATCTAGTATGTTCAAATTTAAGAACTCCAATAATGATCAAAATAAGTCTATTCTCAAATATTTCGTTTATGAAGGACCAAATAACGCAAGAAATTGCTTGAACAAAACAAAACTCTCTGCCTTAGTAGAAGAAAGGGAGTTGTAAGAAAGACAAAGGAAGGAGACAAAGATAGGTTCTTTGAATATCCTCAGTGCTATTAATGCAAATGTTAAAGTGCCTAAAATTGAAAGCAATAGTAGATACAGGAGCTTTCAACAAGTTCATACAAGTAGATGGAGCAAATTATTTGAGCATTAGTTATAGCAAGGAGCAAGGGTGGCTCAAAGCCGTAAACTTGAAACCAAGAGCTACTTTTGGAGTTGTTACGAATGTCAAGGTATGTCTTAGAGAATGGTGTGAACTAATGGATTTCTCTGTAGTTCCTATTAACGATTATCCTATAGTGCTTAGTATGAAATTCATGGACTTTGTCAAGGTTATACCTATTCCTTTTCCCAATCCCATGTGTGTTTTAGAGGAAGGAAATACATGTAATACCTTTATCGCCTAAAGGAAATTTATCCACCAAGTCACTTTCCATCATGCAGTTCTCTAAAGGTGTAAAGAAGAAGCAACCCACATATTTGGCAACATTAAAAGAAGGAGTAAAATCTTCATTAATGGATTTACTCAAAGGAATCTATAATGTTCCTGAAGAGTTCAAGGATGTAATGCTTTCAGAATTACTAAGGAAACTCCCACGAAAATAGGATATGGATTATAAGATTGAGTTAGTACAAGGCGCTACCCACTTACTGCAGTTCCTTACCATATGGCACCTCCCAAACTTGAGGAGTTAAGGAGGCAATGTAAGGAGCTGTTAGATGCATGCTATATCCAACCTTTGAAAGCTTCATGTGGTGCACATATGCTTTTTAAAAGAAAAGCAATAGTTTTCTTCAGTTGTGTATCAATCATCGGGTACTTACTAAGATCATTATGAAGAAAAAGTATCCCATCCCATTAATTGCTGATGTCAAATTTGCAATGGCCTTGCAGGCCCACACAAGGAAGAAAGTTAGACCACATACAAGCCCAAGTGAAGTTTCATCCTAAAACCAATTAGCAATAAGTAGAGTAGCCTACTAGACTTATATGTTAGTCTTCTTTTCCCTCGTTCTTTGATGTGGGATACTCACTTGTGGGTATTCTCAATAGCTGACTTGTTCGATCAACTTGGTGACGCGAGATAGTTTACCAAACTTGATTTAAGATTGAGGTACTATCAAATGAGGATCGTGGAAGGAGATATACCAAAGACTACTTATGTTACAAGATAAGGTTCTTTTGAGTTTTTAGTAATGCCTTTTGGACTTACTAATGCACTTGTTACATTTTGCACCCTTATGAATCAAGTGGTATAATCCTTCTTAGATAAATTTGTTGTTATGTACATGGATGATATTGTGGTACATAGCAAAACATTAGAAGAGCATATTATGCACTTGTGACAAGTTTTCCAAGTCTTAAAGGAAAATGATTTGTATTTGAAGAAGGAGATATGTATTTTTGCACAACATGAAGTCATGTTTTTGGGGCACATTGTTGAAGGGGGCAAGCTATAGATCAACAAATATGGGTTGCAAGCTCTATATGATTGGGAACTACTAAAAAAGGTATCAAAATTGTGTTCCTTCCTTGATCTTGTTAACTACTATCGAAATTTCATTAAAGGTTATTCCTCCCTCACTTTTGCACTCACCTATCTATAAACGAAGAATAGAGTGTGGAATTGGGATGCCAGGTGTGGGAAGGCATTTGAGGTCCTAAAGAAAAAGGTGACGAAGGAACTCACGCTAGCGCTTCCTGATTCACTAAGCCATATAAGGCACATAATGATGACTTTAATTTTGCACCTGGTAGTGTTTTGATGTAGGATGGACATCCAAATGCTTATAAGAGTCAAAAGCTAAGTGACATCGAACATCGTTACACTGTCTAAGAGAAAGAGATGACTGTAGTTGTGCATTGTTTGCAAACTTGGAGATATTATTTGTTAAGGTACAAGTTCGTGGTAAAGATGGATCATGTTGCTTGCTACCAGTTATTTGATTACACAAAAGAAGTTGACGCCAAAATAAATTAGATGGCAAGTCTTCTTGTTAGAGTTTAACTTTGCGATGAAGTACAAACTAGGAAAGGCCAACTTGGTTGTAGATGCCTTTAGTACAAAAGGGGAGCTCGTTGCTATCACAAATCCAAAATTTTCTCTAGTTGGTAGAATAAAGGAGGGACTTGAGTAAGACTCGTAAGCTAAGAGATTAGTGGAGCTAGCTGGACATGGGGAGACATGAAAATCTTGGCTTCAAGATGGCTGACTTATCACTAAAGGTGATAGGATTTATGTGCCTAAATGACAAGGTTTGCAAAAGGAGATCATTAAGGAGTGTCATGATTCCAAATGGGTAGGACATCCTAGAGTAATTCACATGTTGGCTCTAGTGGAGCGCTTATATTGTTGGCCCTAAATGTGCAATGACATCAAGCTTTGTATAAGGACATGTCTTGTATGCAAACAAGACAAACTAATCAACACCAATTAGTGGGTTTATTGGATCCATTACCTATTCCAAAGAAGCTATGGGAGAGCATCTCTATGGATTTCATTACATGCTTACCAAAGTTTGAAGGATGTGCTAACATCATGGTAGTGGTAAACTGGTTTAGCAAATACCGTGTTTTCATCCTTATACTAATGAAATTCACAACCAAGGATGTTCGCACTCTTATTTTTCAAGCATGTGGTGAAGCATTGGAGTATTTAAAGGATAATTATGAGTGATCAAGATGCTCGCTTTACGAGGAGATTTTTTATGAAGCTATTTAAGCTAATAGGATCTGAACTCAACTTCTCTACTAGCTTTCACCCTCAAACGAATGAGAAAATGGAGAGAGTAAATGCATTTTTGGAGTTGTACCTGAGGCACTATATGAGTGCCCATCACAGTGATTGGGTAAAGTTGTTTCATGTTACTTAATTTTAGTACAATTTGTAAAAAAAAGTGAGTCAACTAGTGCTAGTTTATTTGAAATTGCAATTGGCCAACAACCAATGACCCCACACACTTTTGCTATCACATATAAAGGTCCAAGTCTTGTTGCATTGAAGTTTGACAAAGGTTGGTACGAGAAGACCGGTATAGCATGAGCATACTTGGCAAAGGCCACTAAGAGAATGAAGAAGTGGGTTGATTCCAAGTAGAGGCATATAGAGTTTAGTGAAGGGGACAAGGTTATGGTGAAACTTCTCCCTCATTAAAGTTGAAGATTTGCAGAATTGCATAAAAGACTAGTGAGGCATTACGAGGGACCTTTCCCTATAGAGAAGCCAATTGGCAAATTCACCTACCATTTTACATTGTCCTCTCATTTAGAGATGCATCTCATATTTCATGTAAGTCTTTTTAAACCTTACCATGAAGATAAAGATAAGCCCGTCAGGGGTGAATCAAAGAGAGCCCTTACCACCATCACTATAATGTTTGAAAAAAGAAGTTGAAAAGATATTGACACATCGTGTTATATTGATGAGAGGTACCCATCCAAGTTATGTTGAGTATTTTGTTAAATGAAAACACTACAAGAGTTAAGACACTTAGTGACAATTTGTTTGTGACTAACTATGATTTCATCACAAATATGGGATTTTTCTATGACAAAATAATTGATTGACACCATTGTTTGGATTAACTGTGACAATTTATTTTTTTGTCACTAATATAATAGACATTGTGACAATTTAGTATCTTTCACAATTAATTGTCACTATTAATATATTAGTAGTGTCAATTTTTCTTTTATCACTAAGTTATGTCGCTAAAAGTATATATGCAATTTGGCGCCAAAGTAATTTTAATGAGAATGAATTGTAATTGCGACAAAACATATGTTGGTAACTAATATTTTGTATTTGTTATGACAAATCATAATTTGGTCACTAATATTTTTTTATTACTATAACGAAACAGTTTACCGTCACATGATATTTTACTTATTATGATGAAAACTTTTGTCAATAAAAATTCAATTAGTTACTGTCTATTGAATATTGTTACAACAATCGAACTATCACTATGGTCACTAATATTCATAATTTAGTGATATTTTTTTATGACTAACTATCATTTCGTCACAGATATAATTTTTTGTGACAAAACAATTGATGGACACTATTGTTTGGATTAACTGTGATGATTTATTTTTTTGTCACTAATACAATATTGGTAATTGTGACAATTTAGAGTATTTCACAGTTAAATTGTCACTATTAATATATTAATAATGTCAATTTTTCTTTTATCACTAAGTTATGTCACTAAAAGCATATGCAATTTGACGCCAAAGTAATTTTGGCTGGAATGAATTATAATTGTGACAAAACATATGCTGATCACTAATATTTTCTATTTGTTGTGACAAAATATAATTTAGCCACTAATATTTTTCTCTTATTTTGACAAAACAGTTTATCATCACATGATAATTTACTTGTTGTAACGAAAACTTTTGTCAATAAAAAATCAATTAGTTAGTGTCTACTACTGTCTCAAAAATGGAACTATTAATATAGTCACTATTATTTGTAAATTTTGTGACAAGAAATTTTGTTGTCACTTGATCATCAACTTTTTGTTACAAAGGTTGTTGTCAATATAAATGTAACAAATTAATCATAACTATTTCTTGTTATAGTAACATATTAAAATTAACCACTATAATGATTAATTATGTCATTATTGTATGAATTTTATGGACTAGAAATTACTTGTCACAGTTTTTTCTTTAATATTATTTTTTACAAACAAATTTAAATATTTTCTTATAAAATATTCAAAATACATATATTGATAATTCAAAAGTAATATTTTACATGTCAATAGATATTTGCTAAACATAACTTTGAAATTTCATCAAATTAAAAATCAAATTCAATAAATGTTTAAATATAATGAAAATCTTGTTCCAAAATATTAATCTTGTTCCAAAATATTAATCTTGTTCCTCATCTTCACTTATTGAATTTGTCTCATCATCATTCATAAAAATAAATAATTAAAATAATATTGATTTAATTCAAATTTTGATTATATCAAAATTGGACTATCAACTCAAGTCCTGATCATCCTTCAGTTAGGCATGGTTTTAAATTCGTCATATCATGTTTGGGTTTAAGTTGCATTATATTGTGAATGTGGTTTCATTATTGCAAATATATTCATAATTATAATTGTATTGTTCATAATAATGATTACTATTATTTGCAATTAGAATATAATTTACATTTTATAATTTAAAAGTCTTCTATATGATAGGAGACTATTCTTTTTCTTTTAATATAAAAATAATTTTTATAAGAAGTAAATCAAAAGCTTTGGAGATGTTATCCTTCTAAAGGGGGAAAAATACATTAGAATTTATATATGGAATTTATTTTTAAGTTATTTATTCTGTGATAAATTAAAAGTATATTAAATATGTGATTCATATAATCTTAAAGGAAAGTTCCTGAACAATCTAACATTAATGTACCCTTAAAATTGTGGACACCCACATGAAAAGTCATGGAAGCTCGATCAAAATTTTAAATTTGAAATTGACCAATCGAAAGCTAACATCATAGGAAAATTGTTGACCATGACCATACCGAAGTTTATGAGATGTTCCAACACAGTCTAAACTAGTCTAAACTCAAGGTTTTCAATTAAATTGGTGACGTATTAATATATTTATAGCCAATACGACAATGTTATGAAGTTACAATCAACTACGCCAGACAACCATCGAGTCCTAGGCGCTAAACTACTTAGAAACACCGTATATAAACAATGGAACACAAACAAGATATTTGAACTCCCAACATCTTAATCGAAAATTCATCAAAATATCATTTTAACAAGCAACATTAACCACACCCTAACACAAGCAACAATCGATTGGAAGTACAAGGCCCAAGCGCCAAACCCCGAACTTAAAAATTCGGTAACCATGGCCCCATTTGCACGCTACTCACACCTCGTAACTCATCCTCTCCCTCTCGATATCTTCGGTCCTATATTTAAGCCTGCGTGAAGATTCCAAGGTCTTAGGCTATTAAGCTGGCTTCTTTATCCTCTCCCAAATGTAACAAAATCTCTCCTTTTCCTCTTCCTCTTCCACTTCCTTATCATCTTCTCTCTTTCACACGCCACCAGAGAATGGGCTCTATATCTGCTCTCGATAGTTGCAGTATCCTATTATGCATTATGACGATTCCATCATCGATGACTATCACGATGTTAAGATCTCAGATCCTTATCGATGGTACTGAGATGATCTTGTACTTCCAATCAATTGTTGTTTGCATTAGGGTGTGGTTAATGTGCTTATTAAAATGATAATATGATGAATTTTCGATTAAAATGTTAGGAATTCTAATTATCTTGTTTGTGTCTTTTTGCCTACGCTACAAGTCCATTTTTGTTTTGTGTCCGCTTTTGTCTCAACATGCTGCTCGTGTTTTTGTTTTGTTTAATACAACTTGTCTTTTGTGATTTGTATGATGTGTGTGTGTTATTGCCTAGGCTGCATATAGGAGTCAATCCTATATAGGTACAGATGTTTTTACCTACCTCTCATATGATCCCTTCTAGTTTAAATTTTTTATTTAGATGATTTGAGTTGAGAGAGAATTATATTTATTGAGTAGAAAACTAACAGTGGAATTAGGGAATAAGCCACCTTTTAAATTCGTCTAGAAATTCATGCAAGTTGTTAAGCTAGAAATTCATGCATGTTGTTTTGTTTGTTCATTCTTAATAGTGCTTTTACACAACAATAATAGAACGGATTGCCTTTAATCTATTTCTTCAAATGATTAGTGTCTCTGTTTTAAGTTTTTAATTAAAAAGATGTAGAATTTTAGTCTATGGCTGAACTAAGGAAGGTTTAAGAGGTCTCAATAATCTTTTCATTAGAAAAATGAGATAACATAGTCTAAAATTATTTATCTCAATTAAGATTTTTTATGAACATTTTAAAACTACTTTAGCAAAATTTCAAATTCTATCTAGATATGCAAAAAAAGATTCAATAAGAAGGAGAGAAAAATAAAGAAAAGATTTCATCTGCATTTCTACTACTCGTTGAGCATTTTGGTCTTGTCCTAGAAAGAAAGTCAAACTATTTACGTGATTTAGGTGTTAAAGGGATAGCATCTAAGTTCTAAGAAAAAAGACAAATTCTAACTAAAGTTGAGGCTGCAAAGAAACATGCAAGTGATTTAGATGATGAAGAAGACTACTAAAATCACAAAAACACAAAATGAAAGATTCAAGCTCAAAATGAGAAGATTCAAGCTCAAGATGCAGCTATTGAGAAGCAAGTCACATATATGAAACAAATTTCAGCTGTAATTACTACGTAGTAGTTTGAGATAATTGTAATAAATATAATTGTCTTGGATATTAAAATTTTCAATTTTATATACTGAAAATTAGAATTTTTTACATTTTGGTATTTTTATATATTTTTATATATATTAATAATTTTTATTTGCTTGTGTGACAATATCTTGGCACTAAAATTTTGTATCATTTGTGACAACTTTTATGGCCACCAATGCAAATTTTTTTATCGATTAAGCAATTAAAATTTTAAATTTATTAATGTTATTTGTGATAAACACAAACACATTAGTGATAAATTTATTGTAACATATAATCTTTATTTAACGACAACATTATTGTAACATATAACTTTCATACTTGTGACAAAATCTGTTAGACAATATGGTCATTGTCACAAATTTCTTTGACTACTAATGCAATTTCATTATTGAATTGATAGTTTTATTTGTGACAATAATAAACACATTAGTGACAATATTTTTTGTAAGAACAATTTTTCATTTTTGTGATAAAATAATGTTGACACTTTTCTTTAACATATTAGTGACCAAGTAATAAAAAAAAAGCATGAGTGCCAAATATTTTGTCACTATTTCTAATTAGTTTAGTGGTGATAATGTTGTCATAATAAAATAAAGTACTGTTATGACTTTATTCGTAACTACTTTTTATTATTTGTATCGATAAACTTGTCATAAATATGTAAAGTTACTGTGTCCATATAATGATGTCACATATTCCTTAGTTTTTAGTGTCGGTATGTTTGTCACAATAAAATGAAGTATTGTTACGATTTTATTCGTCATTACTTTATATTTTGTGTGTCGACAAACTTATCATAAATATGTAAAGTTACTGTGATCATATAATTTTTCACACATTCCATAGTTTTTATTGTCAATACTTTTGTCACAAAAGTGTTTCATAATTGTGACCATTTTCTTAATTTAGTCATTATTTCATTAGTGACGGAAGTATTTATGACTGGAGGTGACGACTTCAAAAATCGGTCACTATTAATAGTAGTGACTAATATTACTTCTTTTAGTGACAACTTTTGCTTTCATTAAAAATATAATATCTTATAGTGAAAGGATTACCTAACAGTGAAGTGGGCTTGGAACATGAGCTTAAATTGTGGAACCAAAAAGACAAGATCAAAGATTACAAGGAGGACACGTCGAGTATGATGCTAGGTTGAGTATGGGAGAATGTCACATTCTACATATTTCAAAACCCTCATGAAGAAGTTTGGCTCAAGGAGTCTTCTAGAATTATCTTCAAAATTCTAGAAGAGGAAAGAGAACTCTAGAAACTTCTAGAATCTTGTGGAGTCTTATGGAATCTTGGAAGCTTCTAGAACTTGGTGGAAGGTTGTGAAAGCTTGTAAATGTTATGAAACATTATATAACATTCTGGAAAAATGTAGAATAGTATACAATATTCTAAATAATTAGTGTAACCATTAAATCAAATAGAACATAGTCATCCATTTAGAGGAGGGAAGACTATAAAGCCTTAGAGACTTCATTTATAAATATCATACGTCCTACAACATACATCCAACATTTAAGAAGAAGTTTTCCTTACAAACATTCTCCAAGTTTTTCTTTAATCTGATGAGTTATTTTATAATTATCTAGTCTTATATGTATCATTTTTGAATAAGATTGACTTGATGTAGTAGAATAAAACTCTAAGTACCAAACGGCTTGTTGGTAAGAAATCCAAAGTCTGTGACACTTGGTTTTGAGCCCTTGTGTAATAAAAAAAATTTAAACTCAACTTAGTGCCTGTTTGGATGAGCTTATATCAGTAGAACTTTTCGAGAAGAGCTTTTATAAGAAGCCAGTTGACTGTTTGGCTGTCAATTTAAAAAACAGCTTTTTTGAAAGAGCTTCATACAGTAGACTGTTTGGCAACATAAAAGTAAAAAGCACTTTTATTAATTTTAACTATATTTTATTTTGTAATAAAAATTATTTATGTATATAAATAATATTTAAAGTATATTAAACAATATGCAAAATATACAGTAAATGATTTAAGATATAGTATACTAAATCTACTTAAGGATCGATCTATTAATCGAAACTTCATATATTCCTAAATCCATCAATGATTTTGTTTGAATGATCGGTGATGTAATTTTCAATCCTATCATATTATCTACGTTTAAAATCTTACTTGAGAAATAAAATACATTGCACTAATATTTGTTCCAATAATGAAGTTTAGAGTAAATAATTCTCCAGATAAGTATGGTGACTGTCTCGGGTGAAAAAAAAAGAGAAAAAGAAAAAGGCAGGTAAATTTTCATAAAGGGATGGTAAAAAGGGAGCATATCTGCTGTTTCGAATTGCTCTGTCCCACTATGCCTTTAAGATCCTGGCCATCTAAGTTATTATAATAAATGACTGGGATTTATTCAGGCACAACAAATCTGTTCCATGGTAAAGAAGGGTAGGCAATGGTAAGAATGTGGAGATATACATCAAATCAGCATAAACTATAAATAAGACACCAATTAGATTTTACTTTAATCCTTTTTTTTATCATATTTTCTCTCACTGTTTTACCTTTTTATGGTAAGGGAGATAGAAATAAAGAATAGAAGGCAAAAACGCATAAAAATGTTTCTTGTACTAAATCATTTGTAGTTTACAATAAAAAGATAAAAACAAATTAAATTAGGTAAAGCTATTGCCTTAAACAGTAGCAGCCAAAGCTTCTAATATTGTACAAGCCTTCGAAGTCCAAAAACTCAAGTCAATAAGTTCTACAATGTATGTGTCCAAACGGTAAGCAACATCTTCCTCAAGTATCAGTCTCTTCAACTCAACGAAGCTTTGAATTTCCTTCAGTCTCTTACCGATCATTTTCATCAAACATGTGCTTCAGATCCTCATTAGATCTTACAGACACCATCACATCAAGATCTTCAAGCATAACCTGATACTTTAGAATCATGTCCTAGTCAAGTTCCAAACAAAGCTTCTTCATTAGCTCTGCGCAACAAGAAGAGGAGTAAGAAAAGGAAAAACACATCTTTAGTCCACCTTTCCTGATCAAAATCTTATACCAAATGAAATGGCACCCATACCTAGCAAGTGATATGTGAATGACACATTCAAGTAAAATTTTGCAGCATAAATAATTGCAAATGGTGTAGAGCTTAGACAAAATATTGAAACATGTCTGTCTTTACATGCCAAGGTTCAGCTTTGGGTAGACGATTAAGTCAAAGCATAAATGATCAATAAACCACTAGGAACACCACTACTGCAAAATAATCGATCAGGTATTTTGCCTCTTTCATGTGCTCTGATTACTAGCTAAAGATTTAAGATTGTTTCTTTTTATGCATTTTCATTTTTCACAAACCAATATTTCTTTAGGGCGCATTATCATATTATTAGCCGAGTTGCCATTTCAAATGGCAACAAAAGCGATTTCATTTCAATATCTAATATTCTAACTCCTTCTTTCAAGTTTTGTTCTTGTTGTGATACTGATATATGGTTTTGGAACTTGTTCATTTTTTTTTTCATGCCAAGACATGGCTCCTGGGAACTTCTTAATGATCTAAAGGCAGCAGCCAACTATGGCACTTGTGCCTCTTCTCTCCTATGCCTTCTTATGCAAAAATAAGGAGAAACTTGGTTTGTTCGTTTATATGGGCTTATCTCATAATTTAGATAATATGAGTTATACATCAAAATAATTTAGACCATTTATCCTAAATAAATAACTAGATGTGAAAGAATTACAATTATGTTTTTTAATTGAAGGTTTTAAAGTTCACTTTTATTATTATGTTTTTATCTAGATAATATGTAAAAGCTTCAAAATAAAAAATAAATTTAAATCTCATCACTTTAATTTGATAGTTTATGCACATTATCTTACGTTGAAACGAAGGTTAGGGACTCAAATTCACATTTATAATGTTTAACATTATCAGATTATTTATATGAGTTAAAAGATTAAAACCCAATGCTGCTATCAATTTGTTGGAACTGTTCGGATGGACTGATTATGAGAAGACATGAACAGAATGGAAAGAAGGCATCTTAATACTTCTGCATAACCAGAAGTAAGCCAGCAAAGCTTTGGATGCAGGTCTAGGAACATTGTGGATCGAGTATAAAAGATAGTGATTAGTTATTTCTGAGATGTATGGTTCTTATTTATTTAAGTACAACCCATATCTTGGACTATTTTTAGTGATTCTTTTTCCAGGAAAAAAAAACTTGATGCAGAGATGAAATTCTTATATGGGAAGATAAAGCTTTGAGCTTTATGGGGTATTTTGTCAAACAGTTTAGGTGCATTAGCTACATCACCAAATCTTTCATACATATTTGTCAAAACTGGTTCTGCCGGATTCTGACTGAACTGATTGTTGCTGGTCGGATCCATGAGTCGGCTGTTCTCCATGAGAGTATCGACACGGAGTTCCTGCAAAACAAAGAAGGCACGTCGGGGGTTATGTCCCGATCAGCCTCTCCGACGCTCAAGTTAGTCTTTTGTGGGGGAAGGATCGCTGGAAAACAATGAGAAGCTAGGGTTATGATTGTCGTACCTCTCTTATGATGAAATCATACCTTATATATGAGAGGGATGCTAGAGTTAGGTTTTTACGTGGAATCCTACTTCTGCATGGAGAGTTATCTTCGGCTGATGGGCTGTGGAGAGCAATGGATCGATCGGCCCACGGGTCGGTATGACCGAGCCCAGGCCCAACATGACCGACCCGACCAAAAACATTCCCTATGTACTAGTCAACCACAACTCCTCAGTCCTTTCTAAAAAATCAAGCATGCCCATGAATATGAATAATATGACATAAGAAAATTTGAGTAGACAAAGAGTACCTTATGGCTTTGTTGAAATATAAATTCGGCTGGTGTGCGATGAAGAGGATATAGGGGCGGCTACGGGTGGTGCAGTTAAAAAATCAAACATGCCCATGAAATGAATAATAAATCAAACATGCCCATGAATATGAATAATAAGACATAAGGAAATTTGAGTAGACAACGAGTACCTTAAGGCTTTGATAAAATAATACGTCGGCTGGTGCACGATAAAGAGGATAACTTAATACGAATGGGTTTGCAAAAAATTAATCATATGGGTTTGCAAAACAACCTGAAGAATCAGATATACGAAGGTAACTCAGAAATGCAAAAGACAAAATTGAAGTAGGAAGAGAAAACCGTACACAAAAGACGAAAGTGTGATATAAACGGAACCGACGGAAAAACATCTATCCGAAAAAGCTAAAGTGAGAGGTTTTTTGAAAAGCTCCAATTTTGAGCTTCTTAAAAACTGTATTTTAGCTTCTAAAAAAGCCATTTTTATTTAAAAAGTATTTTTAAATTTTACAGTCAAACACTCATTTTTTTTAAAATAACTTTTGCGGTAAAAAAAAGTGTTTATTCACCCTTTAAAAGTTGAACTAAACAAGCACTTAGTTATTGGAAACAGAATCAGCAGCAATTTAGAAAGTTTAGTAATTATTAATGTGCAACACGACCTACTAGCCTTAGTTATTGTGAACAGAATCAGCAGCAGTTTAGAAAGTTGAGTAATTATTAACGTGCAACACGACCTACCATACCAGCCTTACATATCAAGTGTTTGCCACGAATCTTCGCCTGTTTTCAATTAAGATTAGATAATTACGACAGTTTGTCCCGTTAGTTCAAGGGCTCATTTCTGCCACTCTCCATTTCCTATCTTGTGGTTTGGTCCTTGCTTCTTACAAAGTTTGGGATCTTTTGTGATACTATTTAGTGTTATAATCAAGGTTTTAAAAATCGGACCGGTTCGTCCGGTCCGATCGGAAAAATCTTGAACCGCCCAGTAGCCCAGTTCGGTTTTACCTAATAACCTCTCTGCATAAAAACCGGCCGGTTCAACCTTTTTCGGTCGGATCGAACGGTCCGGTCCGGTCCGGTTTAATTTTTTAAACTTTGCAAAATCTCCTTTTTTTCTTTCATCAAAACTTTCGCATTTATAGAATTGTTGCGAAGAACAT
>JAOSBM010000004.1:4169448-4182894 GCA_027568955.1 Erythroxylum tenue
TCTTATTTATTATATACCGGTTTTATAGCGGTTCACTACCGGTTGAACCTGTAAACCTTAAACCTTTTCTTCGACCGATTCGATGTTCGGTCCGATTTTTAAAACATTGATTATAATCCGCATCACAAAAAGAAAATGTCCATAGTCCTTACAAATTCTGACATTTTTAAGCAGTTTGTCCTTGGCTTATTATGCTCTTCTCGAGGACGTAATTGAGGCAGCTCACTCTGGAAACCAACCACGGTTGCTGTATAGTGGACAAATTTTTAGTGGCCAGGAAAATTCTGATTCTTGTTGTTCGTGTTAGGTTAGGCAGTCTGCTCCATAGTCCTCCAGCAAGGCCTTGCAAATTACAATGTCCTGTCCGCCTTAACATGACAATTGACAAGCTGGCCTGACTTGGCATAAAACTCCATAATGGCACTTTTCATACAATTAATGAAGCAGAGGTAGGATATGGGTCACACGAGACAGAATCTGAGACCTGCAACTACGCCATATGATTGATAATAATACGACAATTCCGCCTCCTCGTGGCGGTGGTGGTCCATATTGGTAAGAAATAACGAAGGACATAACCCTAAAATAAAATCTATCAATTCCAATATCTAATACCATCGCAATTTTAATTTTCTCAGGATTTGTTAAAATTACGTTCACATTATTAGTAACTATCACCGAGATTTCTTACCAAATCAGATTATATTTTTCGAAATTTGGATCCTCGGGATTCAGTAATTACTTTAAATGGAAAATTTACAGTCACTTTCCGTCTCGTTTAAGATCATTGTACTCTGGAACCTTTGAATAGCACATACAACCTGAAGACCCAGTAAATCAATTGAAAATTTCCTACGATGATGCTAGGGTTCTGTGACCTAAACGCCAAGAGCCGAAGACCAAATGTCATTTAAAGACAGTGGTCAAGCTTATCAGACCAATGATGAGATGAAATTGTCCGGGAGCATCTTTACTTTTCGAGAAGCTGAGACAAATGCAGGTAGAAATAGAAACCAAAGTCGATTATTTTTCAGAACGTACTGACTCAGTTCCTGATAATTTTGCTCACATGTGCTCTCCTGCTAACTGGCAAAATAGGACCAACACGGATCTCTCTTTTAAGCTCTATCCCATCAATGTCGTGGTAGCTTTTTACGCCACTTTGGAATCCTGTGTGCCACAAGCTAGCTTTACAAGCTTTGCAGTAGCAGAAAACGGCGAGAACCAAGCAGCGTAGAACATGAGGATTAGTTAGTAAATTCAGGTTCTTAACTAGCGTATTCGCTTTTGTTTTTTCACTCTCGTTATGCTTTTGGCAAGTGGGGGCAATGATTGTGCCACCCAAAAAGAAAGTGGCCTACCAAACTTATTCACCCACCATCATCCCAGATTCTGCTTTTCTTGCAACAAAAATGACACGATAGGTATAATATATAGAACAAACATTAGACCTTTATACCCGATAAACCCCACAAAACTAAACACATTCTACACGAAACAAGTTACAAAATGATCTAAACTAGAGGAAGTATAACAAAAGAATGACAGAATATATAAAATATTCCGAGAGAATCAGATTAGAATTTGGGATGCTCCCCTAACACTCTAATTCTATATGCCTATGAACATTTTGTGTGATAAAATCTTGTTTCTTGATAAATTTAGCAAATGTGAAAATCTCCATATCCGTACGTTACCCACATTTTTGACCCGAAACTATTTCATACGGCTGCGATTTCTTGCTACTTCTGAGCTTCAACAAACCATACAATTTCCTGAAATCTTTCCCGGCGTTGACATTTTCCGGAGAGAAATGACCCGAGTTGTTTTCCGATTCTTCGGTCGAATGCCTCGACAAACCGCCAAGCAACCGCCGCCCAACACTGGCATAGCTCCGCCTATCGCCCTCCGTCTGTAACGCCGTGATAACGGACTTCAACGCCCGACTTGGCGAGTTACGATTCGCAATCATCAGCTCCCCGATCTCCGCCGGACTTAACGTTGCTCCGTTTTGGAAAATCTCCTCTACTTGTGGAAACAACTTATGATCCTTAACCCCCAAGTAACTGTTCGCCAATGTCTTGAACGCCGTGAAGTCACATAACGGAAAATGGATATGGACGTCGATCCGACCCGGTCTCAGAACCGCCGGGTCAATGTTGTCCTTACTAGTCATCGTAAACACCAAAATCCTTTCCTCGGCGCAGCACGAGTTTAGTATCCCATCCATGAAGTTCAATACCCCCGATAAGCTCACGGCCGTTGATTTCTCGACCAAAAACCGATCAAGGTCTTCGATCACAATCACCGACTTGGTCGTCGTTTGCAACAGTAGCAATTTCAGATCTGAATCGTCTGCAACTCTCGAGAGGTCGACGTCGTACACGTCGTACCTTAGGAAATTAGCCATAGCAGAGACGAAACTTGATTTTCCAGTGCCAGAAGGACCGAACAAGAGATAGCTTCTCTTCCAAACGCGGCCTAACCTGTGGTAGTACTGTTTGGTTTTCGAAAACGACTCGAGATCCGATTTTAACTTACTTTTGAGATCGGATTCCATGGCAATTGTTTCAAAAGTTGAAGGATGCGTGAAGCTAACAGATCTCCACCGTCCGTTTTGACCGTCGCCGCTGATGTTCGTGTAGAGCTTCAAATCCTTGTTTCGCTCCTCGAGCTCGTCGGAGACGGTGTGAATATGTTGGAGATAAGGACGGAGAATTCGACGCTTGTCGGCTTTTCTGATCTTCATCACAAAGCTTCTCGAATGCGCCTTGTCGCTGGCCTCGTTAATCCACGAGACTTTAGCTCCGAGAAAATCGTCGTCGATGACTTGATTAGGATCAAGACGGAGAACGATGTCGTTTGGTTTTTTCCCGGTGAGGAGATTGGTGAAATCGGAGTCTTCGAGTGAAGCGAGGGAGTGGAGATAATCGGACACTTTCCCATATAACTGATTCTCCTGCATGCTCTCGTTGAATTCTGGGACCTTGAAGAATTGATACACATGAAAATAGTCTTCAATTGATCTCCACCATTTTCTTGTAACGTAAATCAACCCGGTTCTGATTAAAAAGACACGAACCAGAAACAAGAAACAAACGCCGAGGAATAGGAGTGAAAGCGGGTAATAAACAAGTTTCATGATTGTTGCCGAGGGACAGGGACAAACGATGCTCAAGTGAACATAAAGATCAGTTTACGGTTAAGAGGGATTATAACTGGGAACTTGGAAGAGGAAGTCATGTTTTCCAGACGAAACAACGTTATGGTCAAGAGCATTGAAGTATAGGAAGAAGAGGCTAGTTTGATGGTCAAAACACGCCGGGAAGGAATTGATTAAATATTACAAACAGGACATTTTCTCTACTAAAGAGGTTGAGACCTTAAGGATGACTGTCTCATGTTTTCTAAAGCTTCTGGCCAACCTTCCGTGTGTCAACTTGTGTTATTCCCGTGTGTGTCAACTTGTGTTACTTATTCCCGTTTCTGTTATATATATTTTCATTTTTTATTCTTTTTACAACTTAGGCAAGGACATCCAATAATTTGATTAAAGCCCATAATCAATGGAGTAATTATCATTTCGATTACATATAAAACCACAATTAATTGTTATTATAGCTCAAAAGGAAAGCTACAATGGTTGAGATTTTCTTTTTCTTTTTTGGGTTAATTCTTACTTATTTGCACAATCTCTTGTTAATGAATTGAATAGATTCATGTTTCTTAGGTGGAAAAGGGGCCTTTAGAATGCTTTGAACATTGTTACACTCTTCCTTTGACCTTGTTATAAAAAAAACTCTGCAACTGGTGCACAATCCGAAGGGGCAATGCTCAATGGTTTTGCCTTTAACATATTGCCATTATATTATTCTCTTAAATTCATGTTATATATCTGGAGTGATTCAGGTAAGTTGAAGTTGAAAGCCTGCATATATATATATATATATGTACCAATCGTGTACTCATTAAACTTTCAGTAGAGGGCCACACTCCAGAGGCTCAAAACCAAAAGGTACCTCTAGTTTCCAACCTAAAGTTGAATAAGCCACTTTGAGGACACTAATTACAAAATTTGTGCTATACAGCCAACTTGCAGCAGAAAAAACCATCTATCACTTCGATTGAATTAATATTTTCATAATCAAGATTTGAACAATATTTATAGATTCAATATATCTTTACTCTTGAATCAATATTTTTAAATTATTAAAATGAAAAACAACCACTTTTAAATTGATTGTTTGGCCATGATAGATACAAATAATCAAATTCTAATAGTTAACATTGTAGATAATTGACTTTTCAAGAATAAGGCTATTAATTCAATTCCGTATCTTGATCGAATTTTACAAAATGTGGCTAATAAATTAATTGTTGGATTTAGATATTTTGCTGCAAATTAAATTCGATGTATTTTACTTAATAATTAGAAACTTCAATCTGTTTGATCAGTTCAATTGTAAAAGCTTTGAATCGTTTAATTTTTCGATTCGATGTACTTTAATAACTCTTGTTGTCAAAAACTAATCAGTTTATTAATTAACCTGTCAATATTTATAAATTAATAAATTAAAATAAATCAATTAATTTTTATTTATTAATTAATTTTTAATCAAAATTTAAATTCTTTGATTGATAAGAATAATCTCTTTCAATTACATTTTAAATTGTTTAATTTTATTTAATCTTTAGTCAGTTTTATGATACCAATTAAACCTTTTAAATCTTAAATTTTTTATTTTAACAACTTAACTTACTGTTCGGTTTTTAAAACATTAATTTTACTACAATTTGCTCGATTCAAAATCTAATTTTTTTCATCTTACAATAGTATATTATCAATAGGAGCATCTTTTTGTCAAATCGCAAGTTCTTGTCGCCAAGTTTCGAACATTACAAAACCTGAAATTGAAAAGTTATAATCTTAGATGATTAACTAAACACAACCTGACAAAAGTCAATGTGAAAACGTTAAGCATTACGTGAATATTTTGCTTTACACGAACATTTGGTGGGAAAAAGTCAAATAGAGAGGATGAGATAAGTATAGAAAGGGACTTTGCTAAAGGTTCAAAAAAAAAGGTGAAAAGCTCAGCAAAGGGACAGCAAAATTCGTCTTTAGGCTTTTAAAATTCCAACTCTCCTTTGTTCCTACGGCGTCTCCATGTTGGAATCAATATGTAATGCCGACAACATTTTTGATGCACGACGCGTAAAGCGTAAAGCCACGTATGATCGCCCCCATTTTTCTTTTCAACTTTAGTCGATCCTTTTTTTCTCCTCTAAAAGGTATAATTATAAATGAAAAAATAATTAAAATTCTTTACCGTATCAGAAAATTAAATGATATATGACAATTGCGCAAGACTTTCGAGATTCAATTCAAGCCGCACATAGTTGCACTGAACCTGCACCATACGCAAACCCGTCGGCGTTGAACACCCGCTGATCCGCACCATTTGCACCACACATAGACCCGTTGACCCGCCACTGCATCGTTAAACCATTTGCATCCCGTTACAAAATACAAATTCAAACAATCTAGCTATAGGAGTGCTGGGACATCAGTGTAACTCAGGGAGACAAGGACTAGAGAAGGTTGCAAAAAATTGTAACAAAATTTTGTAGAATTATGAAATATGGAATTATGGATATTGAATTATGTTGGCTTTGATTTGAATACTGAATTAAGTAACTGAGTTTTGCAGAATATTGAATACAAATAAATGAATATTGAATTGTTAATTGTTAGGAGTTGTGTATTTATGTCTTGTGACTTTGAGCTGTATAGCATATGTGTAATTGTATATGTTGAATTATTGGTTCTTGGTGAATTGTGTTAGAAGAAATTAAATTATCTAATATATGTTGACTTTTGAGTTCATTTGGGTAAGAAACTAAGGATTTTGATTAAAATTGGTGAATGAAACATTATTAAATTAAAGTTGGAAATTTAGGTTTTAGTAATAGTGTTAATTAAAATTGGTTAAGAAAACAAAATAATGATAATAATGTTTGATTATTTCAATGTTTCTGATTGTTTATTTTGTGCACAAAATAAGTTATATATTATCATAAAAGTAGTTATCAATTTGTAATAAAATAGGTTTTTATTTATTACAAATGTAATTGTATAAGCAAACAAAATGGATTAGTTTATGGTTGAATTATGTGCTTACATAAAATAGGTTGTGAACTTATAATTTTGAGTTATGGTTGAATAGGTTATAATTGTGAGTGTATGTCATTATGGGTGAATTATGTAATCATACAAAATAAGTTATATAAGATATATGTGCTTTTGTGTTAGTTTTAAGTTAAACAATACACATTTTGTGATAATAATTGATAGTGAAATTAAGTATTCTTTATTTTGATATGAAGTTATTAATTTAATTTTGACATATATTTTTATTTATTTTACAGATAAATAGAGGGGAATTTAAGTACTCGTGATAATTCAATTGCTTTAGGTTTAGAAAGACTCGATGATCCAGCTTGTGCTCATACTATATTGGTTCCTGGAATGAAAAACATACTATTTGTTTGTATTGTAACAAATATTTGAAAGGTGAGGGAATCATCATATTAAATAAGCATTTAGTTGGAGTCAAAGGTGATGTGAAGCCTTGACAGAATGTGAGTCATAATGTGAACTGACAAATGAAGACTTTGCTTGAAGAGTATCAACGTGAGAAAGATAAAAGACAAAGATTGAACTAATAAATTGGTAATGAAATTTTTTTGTTGGTGGTCAAGATGATAGTGGGGGAAGTTGAAGGTAGTAGTATTCCTACCTAATAAGAAGGCAATGTTGCACCTAATGTTAGGAAAAGAAGAAGACAAATTTCTAATTTTTTTCACTACGAACAACTTATAGAGCTTAGCCTCTAATTCGTAGTGCCTCACAATCTAGAGAAGCGACTTATAATATGACAATGAATAGATGATAATATAATTCAAGTGTAGTATGCAATGTTGCCCAATCTTCTTAGTATCAACTTAAGGTGGATGATAATGCCTCCTGCAATCTAGGATACAAAACCCTTTCAATTGATAACTACAGATGTAAACTTTTGAATACCTCTATTTATGAAATAATTAATTGATGACAGAAGAATCACTTGTGCTACTTATGAGTGTTTAATCATGTGTGATAGTTGGACAATAGAAAATATGAGCCTATTGTTAATTTTTTTAGCTTATTTTTTAAGTATGACAATATTTTTGAAGTCTATTAACGCAATCGACCTTGTTAGGAATGTTGATACTATGTTTTAGATATTTGAAAAAGTTGTGAATGAAATTGGGTTAGAAAATATTGTTTAGTTCATTAATAACAATTATTTTGCTTATAAAGTAGCTAAGAGAAGATTGAAAATCAAGTATAATTCTTTTATTGGACTCCTTATGTTGCACATTACGTTAACATGATGTTGAAAAATATAAGAAATACTAGGTATTTTCTTATTATTAATGAGATTGTGTAAAAAGAAAAAAATGTGACCAAGTTCGTCAACAATTCTACATAGATCATGAATTTAATGAGAAAAGATTTTACCAACGATAGGAATTTGTATCTTCCCACTATATATTATAATATTTGTAGCTGAATTTTTATCACTTCAATATTTTATTTTGATGAAGATGAAGTTGAGAGAAATATTGAAAAGTAATATGTAAGTTGTATCTTAACATGCTAGATTAGAAGTTTCTAGAATTATAATTGAAGATTATGACTTTAGGTCCTAGTGTCAATTTTTCATCTAAGTTTGTGAGTTTGTAGTGAGAGTACTTCATCTGGTTTATAGTCATGAGAAGGCAACAGTGAGTAATATTTGTAATGTCACAAATAGGGCAAAGGAAGCAATCAAGGTCAATATGAAAAATAAGTCTTTTTTATACACACTTTATCTTACAGTCATCGATGAGAGATGAAAAAGACAATTTTACTCTTTGTTGTTTACAACTGGGGCATTTACGAATCTTAGTGTCTATTTTAGAAAAAGTTTTACAAAGAAAATTGAAGTTAATAATAGAATGCTATTAATTATTATAACAATTTGATAGGAATTGCTATAGAGATTGTATTATTTACTAAATCAGTACGTACAACAATGGAATACCTCCTCGAAAAGTAGTTTTCAGACCACTACAATAGCAATATTTCCAAGAAGTAGAATACCCCCTCTCGCTATACAGCTCTTCCTATATTCCCCGTACCCTCTCCATACACAATCTCTCACCATAACTAAATCATAACAACCTGTCTATGTGGCATGTATCCCCTTTACCATCTTACCCCTACGGATGTAGGTTTGGATGGGTTTAGTGGGCTGTGTAATGTTACTACTAGCAGGTTGATCACTAATACTAACAGACTGGTCACTAGGAAGGGTGCTAACAGTTCCCTCCCCCTCAATAAGCACCTTGTCCTCAAGGTGAATGGAAGGAAATTGCCCTTTTATAAATTTTGCATCCTCCCAAATCGCCTCTTCTGCTGGTTTGTTTCTCCACCTTATAAGCCACTGAAGGATACTGCTGCCTTTGGACTTCAAAATTCGTGAAGTTAAGATCGCCTTCGGTTCAACCAAGTTTTTGTGATCCATCTCCAACACTTGGGGAAGGTTATGCTCAATCGAATGGTTGCCCAAGGCCCTCTTCAGCTGTGCGACATGGAAAACTGGATGAACCTTGGATGAAGGAGGAAGTTGCAGCCTATAGGCAACCTGTCCCACTCTCCCAGTTATCTTGAAAGGCCTATAGTATCTTACCAACAATTTAGGATAGATCCTTCTTGCCACCGTGGGCTGTCTATGGGGCCTTAGTTTAACATAGACCAAATCACCCACCTAAAAATACACTTCCCTTTTGTGATTATCAGCTTATTTCTTCATCATGGATTCTGCTCTAACTAAGTTGTGCTTTAGTTGACGTAATGCTTCATCTCTATCAACCAAAGCTAGAGCTACATATTCCACTTGAGTCTTTTCTTGAGTAAAATGAAGCAGGGTAGGTGGGAGACGACCATACAAAATTTCAAAAGGGGTTCACCCGGTCGAAACATGGTAGTTTGTATTATACTAGTATTTAGCCCATGCCAACCAAATAGACCAGTTTTTAGGTTGCTCAGATGTGAAGCAACGAAGATAAGTCTCTAGGCACCTGTTGATCACTTCAGTTTGTCCATCCGTTTGAGGATGGTAAGAGGAACTCATCTTCAATGTTGTCCCTTGTAACTTGAACAACTCCTTCCAGAAATTGCTAGTGAAGAGTGGGTCTCTATCGTTTAAAATGGAACTAGGAACTCTATGTAGTCTCACTATGTCTTGGATAAATGTTTCAGCCACAATCTTAGCAATGTAGGGATATTTGAGAAGTGAGAAATGAGTGTACTTAGATAAACGATCAACTACCACCAAAATTACCTCATATCCGTTATAACGAAATCCATGGAAACCTCCTCCTAAATCAGCTGAGGAATGGCTAAGGGCTGCAGTAGACCAGCTGGAGACATGGCCATGTATTTATGTTTCTGACAAATGGCACATTCACGCACAAATTTCCGAATCGAAGGTTTCATTCCCAACCAAAACAGACCGCAAGCCAACCTTTTGTAAGTTTTTAGGAAACCCAATTGCCCCCCAGAAGTTGAAGCATGATACTCATGTAGAAATTGAGGAATTAGCACTGAAGTAGGTGATAATACTAATCTGTTTTTGTAAAACAACAAGTCACCTCTTAGATGGAAATCAGGTTTGGAATTAGGATCTGCCTTGAGTGCTGTCATAATTGAGTATAGCTTAGAATCCTCCTTGAGCTAGCTTCGAACTACATCCATATCGAGCCAAAAGGGGGCTGAAATTGCTGAAAATTATAGTTTGTCATCTTCAACCCTCGATAGAGCATCTGCTACCCCATTTTGCTTCCCCGGTCTATAGATTACTTGGAAATCCAATCCCAACAATTTAGCTTGCCAACATTGTTGATCTATGGAAGGAATTCGCTGATCCAACAAGTGCTTCAAACTTTTATGGTTGGTATAGACCTTGAAATGCCTCCCGATTAAGTAGTGTTTCCAATGTTGAATAGCCATTATCACTGCCATGACTTCTTTCTCATAGACTGATTTAGCATAAGTAGATTCAGCCAAAGCCTTGCTGAAGAAAGCTATTGGGCGGCCCCCTTGTACAAGGACTGCACCTAACCTTCTTCCTGAAGCATCGCACTCAAGAGAAAATTCCTTGGTGAAGTCGGGCAAAGCCAAGACAGGTGCTGAAGTCAACTTCCCTTTTAATTCTTCAAAGGCTCTTTGAGCCTCATTTCCCCAGCTGTAACCATCCTCTTAGTAAGTTCAGTGAGAGGCTTAGCAACCTTTCCATAATCTTTAACAAATTTTTTGTAGTATCCGGTGAGTCCTAAAATCCCCTCACTCCTTTAACATTCTTAGGAATAGGCCACTCCAAAATGCTTTGGAGCTTTGAGGGATCCATTGCTACCCCTTCATAGGATATGATGTGGCCTAGGTACTCCACCAATTGTTGCCCAAAAATGCATTTCTTCTGATTTTCCATAAGTTGAGTATCCAACAACAATTGTAACACACAAGCTAGATGCTCCAAATGTTGATCCCAATCTACACTATAGATCAAAATGTCGTCAAAGAAAACTAAGATGAATTTTTATAGTAGAGGCTTAAAAATTGAGTTCATGGTAGATTGGAATCTTGCGGGAGCATTCATAAGGCCGAAGGGCATCACTAGTGTAACATCCCACCCCCGACGGGAAGGGTAGAATAGTGAGCCCCAAACGGACTATTGATTGTAATGTATTCATTGAAATATTTATTGAGTGTATTGTTGTGACTGAAAATATTTACCAATGAAAGTGTACCCTACTTGGTTTTTGGTTTCTGAGCTTTTGAGTGTTTCAAAAAAAAAGGTATACTGAGTTGACTGAGTGATGTAGCACGCTACCCTCGCGGGGCACGGACTCGGATATCACCATCGATATCGGGTTCGGGTCACGCGAGAGTGGGGTGTTACAACTAGATACTCATAGTGTCCCTTATGGGTTCGAAACCCTATTTTATAAGTATCCTCCTCTCTAACTCTGATTTGATGAAATCCTGACTTTAAATCCACTTTAGAGAAATATCTAGCCTCATGTAATTCCTCCATTAGCTCATCCACGACTGGAATTGGGAATTTTTTCGGGACCGTGAGCTTATTTAAATCGCAATAATCGACACACATTCGCCAAGACCCGTCCTTCTTCTTGACGAGAATAACCAGACTTGAAAAAGGGATGATGCTATGCCTTATGACCTCCATAACCTGAAACCAATCTCCTAGACACAAAATTGTGGCTAGCTCCACTATCTATCATAATAACAATAGGCATTTCATTCAACTTACCTATTATAACCATTGATTTCGAAGGTGAGGACTGATCCCTCTCTAATTCTTTGAACTCCATCGCATTACATACTAATTCCCAGTCTTCCTGATGTTCTACTTCCACTGGTGCCTCCTGAATACTCTCCCCAACTTCGACTTCATCCCCCTCCCAAATTATTAACCTATATTCTTTATCTGGACAACGGTGGAGGGGACCGAAAGTCTGCCCACATTTAAAACACAAGCTTTTCACCCTCCTTTCCATAAGTTGATCATATGTCAAGTTACGTGTTCCCCTCCATTTCGGATTCCCTGTTCGATGACTATCAGAGGTGGGACCTCTCTGTTTGTTGGGTAGCTCCTTTACTTCATTTTTAATATTCCCTACTGTATGGTTTGGCTGAGCTGGACGATACGTGGTTGAGTGTCCTGTTTGGTGCCCAAAATTTGAATGAAAGCCTTCGGTTCTTCTCCTCCCATCTCCTAGCCGAATCACCCCTTCACCATATAATTCTCTTTCAACCTTCCTTGCGATAGAGATGAGCCGAACTCGGGTTGGGGGGTCGTGGGTTCGGACTCGGTTCTTCACTTCTTCACGCAACCCTCTAAAAAAATAGCTCATATACCATTCTTCTAGAAAGTGGCCAATCTGCAATGCTACTCTCTCAAATTCATCAATATAGTCATTCACCGAACCTCGTTGGGAGACCGACTTCAATTGTTCTATCGGGTCTCCATCGTCCTTACCTCCATAACGTTCGAACAAGGAACATTTAAACCTCTCCCACGTCATGCGTTGGTCAAACTCTCGAAGGTTCATGAACCAATATAAAGTTGCTCCCTCCATGCAACTCGTGAATCATAAAGTATGATTCAACTCGTGTAACCCATACAAATAGGTCGTCTTCATAGAACATAGGAAGGTCGACTCTACAGGCTGCGTTCCTATACTCCTCCTATGCACGTTCAGTAGCAGCTGATGAAACGTGCTCGTTTGGTCGGTGGTTACTGAGACCCTGCAAGCCACCAGCGGGAATGTTCCCACCCTCCGAATGAGTGGGATGCGCCGATATCTCGTTTCCAGCTGAAGAAGACGTGTGCACATGGTGAGCAAACCCCGGAGGAACCTCTCCTTCACTCACGTTCAGCTTCTGTGGGTTCTTGGCCAACAGCGACTGAAACCCATCTCTCAACTCGAACCTCTCCTTCACTCACGTTCAGCTTCTGTGGGTTCTTGGCCAACAGCGACTGAAACCCATCTCTCAACTCCGACTGTAATAAACCTTGAGACTTAGCCAATGTCTCGACGCTGGCCACCAGAGTACTGAGCTTCGTCCGAAGGTCCTTAAGGATAGTGTCATGCGATTTAACCATTCCCTCTTGGGCCTGCCTCCTAAGAGAAGCCTCCATTGCGGATACTCTAGCCTCCATTCTAGTTTGCATACAATCTCTCCCTACTTGGCCTCTCAATGAAAGCACCAATTGATAGGAATTGCTATAGAGATTGTATTATTTATTAAATCAGTAGGTACAACAATGGAATACCTCCTGGAAAAGTAGTTTCCAAGCCATTACAATAGCAATATTTCTAAGAACTAGAATACCCCCTCTCGCTATACAACTCTTCCTATATCCTCGTACCCTCCCCATACACAATCTCTCACCATAACTAACTCATAACAACCTGTCTATGTGGCATATATCCCCTTTACCATCTTACCCCTTCGGATGTAGGTTTGGACGGGTTTGGTGGGCTATGTAATGTTACTACTAGCAGGTAGGGTGATTAAGAAAACCCGTGAACCGGACCTGAACCGCATGAACCGAACCTGTAAACAAGGTTAATCGAACCTAAAAAATTAGGTTCATAGTTCAGGTTCAAGTTTCTAACTTGCGTTTCTAGGTAAACCGAACCTAAATCGAACTTATAACAGGTTAACCGAACCGAACCGAACCTGATTTATAGTTTTAGGTTTAAACCTGAACCTGAAACACCCAAAAAACCTATCATATATTTAGATATAATTTAAGAGGATATTAATAA
>JAOSBM010000004.1:4193574-4212370 GCA_027568955.1 Erythroxylum tenue
GGGAAAGAGATCCTGCAACTAAGGAAACAAAATAAACTCCGTGATTTTAGACCAAGATTTGATTCTATCTTCTAACAGTAGTAAATTGGAATGCATGGTTCTGGTGAACACAGGCTGTATCGTGCACCTCTAGTTCTGAAGCAAAAGATTTTGGAGAAAACGATAAAACATCGCACAGGATGTGCCTTGTAATTTCCTGATAATTGCTCCTTTGACCGAAAGAATGTCGAGTCTTTGGTTATATATATGAGGAAGCAGCCCCGAAATTGGCTATACTCAGGACACATATGGACCAAGATTACAGTGGATGTTTGCATTATTTGAGTAAATGAGGGCCACTTAAAATTTTTTACGTTTCTCTTTTAATATTTCTATTCTCCTTCTTATGCCAGGAATTGTAAAGGAAAAAGAAAACTATATTCATCAGAAATGCAGCAATATTATGAGGATACATGTACTATTTTTTGTTAATATACTTTCTTTATTTATTTATAAAGAGTTTCTTTAAAACATTTTTTCCAAGTAAATATCTTTTAGTTTTAGAAATTGGAAATATAAACCCCAAAACGCAGGAGAGATAGTAAGGGTCTTTCCTGGCTTAAGTGAGGTCGCGAGTTTAAACCCCCCTCATGTATGCAACTGTTTAAAACTTGGGGTCAGAATTTTGCCTCCTGTAAGAGATTTATCTGGCTCGAGCGGGGATTAGTCTGGATGTGAATGATTTAAAGGTGCTTTCCTATAGTTGGGACCCTCCTAGGACATCTTGTGGGCAAAAAAAAGAAAAGAAAATGGAAATATAAGTTTAAATTCTAAAATAAATAATAAATAATAGGAATCCCCATTTCTTAAATTAGGTTCCTCATTTATGTTTTGTTGATGCGGACATTATTAAATGCTCATAACAATTTAAGATTAGCTTTTGAAATCTTTAGATTGAACAATAGATGAACCTTTATCATCGCTCATTCTCTACCTTTTTCTTTAAAACATTGTTCTTATTTGATTGATAACTTGTTACTTCTCTATTTTAATTCTTAACTTTTTCAAAGTTAGTGGGGCAAGATTGAACCAGCAGAAATTAGGGTATAGGTTGAAAGATGGGATACACGTAATTGTAGTGGAAACATTGACCATATGAATCTGTTTAGCACAAGACATGTTAAATTAATGTGGAAGCCAATTTCATAAGAACGCATCCTTATTTTTCTTTCCCAAGTTTTGCTTTTGTTGTTACTCAAAAAGATTAGGATGTGGCTGTAACAGTCTAAAAGACCCATTAGACACTACCTAACTCTGTAGGCATATAACCCCACATCTCACTGAAATATTAAATCATAAGCTTTACTTTAAGAAGAATCCAAGGAGTCCACTATAGGGGAGTTGGAGGTGAGGTTTCAGCACCATCTTCTCCATGCATTTTGATTATTGTTTTAAGTGTTTCTCTATGTTTTCCACCATAATCAGACAACATGCTAATGGTTAAATTACAGCAGCATCTCACAGGGATTATGTGGCACCGTTTCCTCTTGGACAGTCCTTGTTCGAATAAGCCATTCCAGCTCAGATCGATATCGTCTTCATTTAAAATTCTGTATCTGTAAATGTCTGCATTGCCCTTCAGAGATTGCTAGCTAGCTTCTAGCTTTTCGACATGTCACAACAAGAAGGCAGAAACGCACTAGCTTAGCTTTAGTGGAAGAACCCAAGGATATGGATAGCTGAAAATGACCATAAAATTGCCTCTAACTGTGCAGGTTCAGATTCTCAACTTTTGGGCTTTAAGCAAAATTTTACTTCTACCTAGTTATCAGTGTCCTAGTTCAGTACATGAATATTACCTAGTACTCCTTCGGATCTCAATAATGACTTCTCAAAAGTGGAAATGGACCATGAAAGCTTACAAGCAAAGCATGACAAGAATGTCCTGAATTTATAGGTTTCTAGCTAGCTGCGGTAAGTGTATGAATGAATAGCTTTTTAATGCTTAACAACTCGTGTTCAAATTTCCTAGACAACGCGGCGAGATTTTGAACCCCATAAAGGCACGCTTTAGAAACAGGACATAACATAATTGTAGCTAACAGTCGAAAGGTTTGCACCAGAATTAATTGCGAGTTGGAGTAAGCTGAAGTAGCGTTTGGAAAGTGTAATGTAGTGTAGCCATGATGGTTGTAGAATCTTGATCTGTTCCAGTGATCTGAATCTGAACCTGAAGGCGTTCAGATCCTGTGGAACTTCTTCTTATGCCTTTTCTTATAGTAGACTTAAGATTGATGAGCTTTTTTGCTGCTATGGCATTTACAAGTCTTTTCATCTTTGCACTTACAAGTCTTTTCATTTTTGCACTTCATCTGGAGATAGGGTTTCTTACAAGCTTGCTTCAGAACTGGACCTCCTTTCAGGATGTTCTTGAACAAAGTATGCTGATCACATAACTTATCAAGAGAAGCTATAGAAAGCTGGTAGATTTCTCCAAGAGAAATACAAAGTCGTGTTTACGGGGTGCCGTGAAAAAGGAGATATCATCTTACAACCCAAGTTTAGATTTATTAACAATAAGTTTTATTTCGGCTCCGAACCATTTATTGCTTACTCTATTTTTCAATCTCCTCAATTTCGAGTGCATATGTTCATCGATGTTCGATTAATTTGTTTTCTATCCATCATATTCGTGGAACTCTGTCTTGATATTTTCATCATATTCTAAATTAAGATTGAACCAACAAGTACATTTCAAATTTAAGAGAATTATAATTTTAACAATAATTAATTGAAAATGATCAATATTCATATTATGTAAATTTATAGATCTCTTATCTTTGTTCTCCTTTTTATATGGAATTTGACAATTATTATCAAATGAGATGTGATATATCAACTATAAGGTATCCTGAGCAATAAATAACAACCTATCGGCCGCTATAACTATTAGAAAAGCTGACATTCTTAAAGAGATATTTATGCAATTGCATGCTCTACAAATTTCAACATTTAGTACAATTTCTCTAATTCATTAAAAATAACAACAATAATTTCAGTGCATAAAATTGCGAGGGTCGGAGGAGAGACATCAATTGCATGTAGGTGTAGCCTTCCCTTTGTATTTTATAAAAAGTTGTTTCTGTGACTCGAACCTGGGACTTGAGAGCGAGCCTTGGGGTAACTAGTAAGACTACTCTTTTGTAATTAAAAAGTCACCATATGAGTTACAGAAACTTCCTATTTGTAAAATACAAAGGGAAGATTGCGTATAATTGATGTCCCTCCTTTGACTTTCATAAAGTGGAGAGCCTTGTGCACTAGAGTTGTTGTTGTTGTTTTTAATGGACTAGATAAATTGTACTAAATCTTGAAATTAGTAGAGTAAGTAATTGTATAAATATCTCTTTAAGAATGTCAACTTTTTGAGATGACGAAACTTGATAAGAGAAGTTTATTGAAAGATGAAAAACATGGAAAGTTGGACTTCTGTAAATTTCATACCTTTAGTAAAAAGTTTAAGATAAGCTTCAAGAATATAGTGTTTGGAGAGTAAAGTATTTTGAGATAAACATATGGAAAGGATGTGTCTAAGGAAACAATAAGAATATTGGTTCAAAGGTGGTATGAGTATACTAGAATGGCTTCGACCAAAATGTTAAGAGAGTTAGAAATTCTAATTAATGATATATAACAATATCATCAAGAAAGTATCATTTATAGTATAGCCAAGGATAGAGTGAGATGGACTATCCAATAACCAAGGTAATATAATTGGAGAGACTCAGTTACGTATACTCTTACCATTAGTGATGGGGATGTAGCTATTTTTAGGAAGCTAAGAAAGGTTATGAGAAAGATCAACGAATGAATAATATGGTGAAGGATGTGAGGTTTCACAAGATCAAAAAACTAATTTCATTACGTCAATTCTTGTTAAAAAAGGCCCATACTTCACAATATGGTCACTGCTCGTAGAAAAGTTCAAGCGTATCTTGCACTTAATGAATGCTCACATAGCTTGAAGTCCTTAGGGGCATATAAAGAATAAAATGATTCTTAACTAAAATTTAGAGAACTTATAAAATGATTCTTAACTAAAATTTAGGGAATTAAAGTCAATGTGAAAATTGTGAGAGCAGTCTTGAATTTTTTGTAAATAGTAATATTTTAGAAGCTAATTGATGACAAATAGGGATATAAGACTAGTGTCTGTCTTGTACTGATTGGAGAGATTTCGAAATAATAAGTAAAACAACATCGGTGTCAAGTGTAAGATAGACGTCAGACATATGATACAATTTATTAGAAAACATAAAAATAAAACACTGACTTTAAGTATATGTGGAAATAGAAGTTCACTAACCTTAATCTTTTGTGAAAATAAAATTTCACTATACTTAAAGTTCTTACTAAAATAATTTAAGTTTGTTCTACCAATATAGTAGGTCCCTCAAATTTATTAAATAATATAGAAGCACATTAAGACTACATTAATATGTCGGAATTACATACAAGGAGTTGTTAGGATTAGATTTACAAATATCTACATATTATCATAAGTTAAACACAACAAATATGTAAAAAATAAAGATAAAGTGGATTAGAATATCTACATATTATTTGCAACATAAACAAAACAAATATGTAGGAGATAAAGATAAGTAGGAGATTCCTGGAATGATATAATTTCCATCTTGCTCCCCTTAAGTTGAGAATGGGAAAACTATCAACTTGTCTCTCATTTGTTAGATAAGGACTTAGTTAGGATGTCCACCACTTGATAAAGAGTGGAGATATACTGCATATACACGGCCTTTGTTAACTAATTCCTAAATAAAATGAAACTCTATCTCAAGATGCTTGGAACGGGAGTGAAATATGAGATTAACAGTAAGATTCATTGCTCCCAAATTATCACACCAAAGCGTAGGAGGTGTAGTGGATGAAAAATCAATTTCATGTAGTAGAAAATAAATCAACTGAAACTCATCAATAAAAGTGGCAAGTGCTTGATATTTGATCTCGGTAGAAGAATGAGAAACTACTCACTGCTTTCTTGATGTCTAGGAAATTAAATTAGGTCTAATAAAAATGGAAAATCCTATGGTAGACTTATAATCCTCAAGAGAGTCACCCCAATCAACATCAAAGTATGCATGAAGTGACAATGTAGAAGATTGAAGGAGAAAAAGGACACAACGAGAAGTGACAAGCAAATAACAAAGTATCCTTTTTAATTGCTTCCAATTTTTGACCGATAGTTGATGACTATATTGAGACACGTGGTTGCTTGCCAAGGCAATGTCAGGTTGCGTAATACTGAGATACGGTAAACTTGCAACCACTTGCCTATAGAGAGTGACATCTTCAAATGATTCGGTGGAGGAAGTTTTATGCGTAGAAGGATCCACCAATGTAGAGACCATCTTCACATTAAGCATATTGGTCTTAGATAAAAGATCATTGATGTACTTCTGTTGCATGAGTAGTAAGCCATTTTTAGTTGTTGTAACCTTAATAGGGGGCCAAGGTATTTAACTGCAAAATAAGATTGGAGAGCATGAACAACTCCCATCACCAATTTGTCTGACTTACCTGTCAAAACAATGTCATCTATATATACAAGACAAAAATATGAGATTTATCGTTAGTAAAAATGAAAAGAGAAGGATCGGTACTAGAAGCATTAAAACAAATGAAAGTAATGTTTGTTTAAGATAGTGGAACCAAATCTATACAGCCTACTTAAGACCATAGAAAGATTTGCGCAATAAGCATACATGATGGGTCTGATTTTTGTCCACAAAACCATGAGGCTGAGCCATATAAACCTATTTATGAAGTGAACCAAGTAAAAAAGCATTACAACCATCAGGTTATCTAATAAACCAATTTTTAGTAACAACAAGCTTAAAATAAGTCTAATTGTGATAGGACAAATAATAGGACTAAAAGTAGCATTATAGTCAAATCCAGGTTGTTGATGAAATCCCTTAGCAACCAAACAAGCTTTATAGTGCGAAATTGTTCCATTAAGATTTTGTTTGATATGATACACCCATTTGCACCCAATAAGATTTGTTTCTTAAGAAGTTGGTACTAAGTCCCACATTTTGTTGGATGTAAGGGCATTAAATTCCTTAGTCAATGCGACTACCCATTTAGGATCTTTAGCATCTTGGGAATAGTTTGTAGGTTAAGTAATTTATGCTTGAAATTGTCTTAATGGGGGTAAGGAATTCTTCTGAGACTGTGTGAGCATTGGGTGCATTGAACTAGTTTGTTTTGATTATGAATTAAAAGTTAAAAAGTCAACACTCAAGGAAATTTCAGGTGACTCTTGATGAATTATAGGTTGTGGATTGTCTTTGTCTGAGAGCTTATCATAAGAGCCATATGAATTTTGAGGAAGAGGAGAGTTAGACATGTCATCATGTGGAATCATGTTTATTTATTAACAAGCTAGTGATGTAGGTCATTGAGATGGTAGGGAAGGTTGGTCAACTAAAGGTGTGAGAGAGGTTTGTGGTGCACAAGTTGGTATTGCAAGTACTAATAAAAGAGATGTTGCTGTTGATTTCAATTGCCTTAGTATTGACAATATTGAATTTTATTGATGATCTTTAGAACATGCAAATGGAAAAAGATTCTTACAAAAAATGTATGGCGAGAAATGTACACTTTATTAGTAACAATGTCAAAACATCTATGGACTTTGTGAAATTTATTGTATCCTAAAAAGATACAATTAGCAGATCATGGTTCCAATTTCTCCATGTTATAAGGCCAAAGCCAAGGATAACATATGTAACCAAAAACCTTGAAAAAGGAATAATTAGGCTTCTCATTAAATGAAACTTCAAAAGGAGATTTATTATGCAATAAGAGTGTAGGAAGTCTATTAATAATGTAACGTGCAACATCAAAAGCAAAATTCCAATATTTATATGGCACAAAAATATTATGCATCATGGATAAACTAGTTTCAACAATATGTTGATGTTTTCATTCAGCACAACCATATTGTTCAAGTGTGTGTGGGCATGAAAGATGATGATTAATTCCATTTTCCTCAAGATATTAGTGCAAGGCTTGATACTCTCCACCCTAATAAGATTGAATGTTTGAATCCATCGATTAAAAATTGTTCAATGAAATGCTGAAATTTAATGAAAATACTCGTGAGTTCTGTATTATAGTGAATAAAGTAAATCTAAGAATATTTACTAAAATGATGATGAAACAAAACATAGTATTTGCTTCCACCAATTAATTCTTGTAGGGAAGGTCCCCATAAATCACTGAAAATCAATTCAAGTAGATTTGACTTATGAGTAGATAACGAAAAAGGAAATTTATGAATCTTATTAACACTGTAACCATGGAAAATTGATTTAACAGATTTAAAAAAGATAAATTAATATTCCTAAGCACTTGATGCACTATTTTAATAATAGCATGACCTAGACGTTGATGCCAAGTCTGGTAATAAAGGAATCAACATTTGTAAGGTATAAATACCATTTTTACTCTCCCTATGGTAAATTACTTGCCCTATTGTCAAATCCTTCATAATAAAATAATTTTTTAAAAATTTAATAGAGACCGAATTATGCTTAATCAAAGCATGAATAAATAATAAATTTTAACGAGCCTTTGGAACATATAATATTTGAGATAAATTAGGAGGAAAATTATTAATTTATGTAGTAGAACATCTTATATGAGAGATAGGTAAGGTGCTACCATCACTAATAGTTACTTCCTCAAGATCGTCATATTTTGAATGAATGGCGAGGTTGTTCAATTCTGATGTGAGATGGTGTGTAGCTCCAGAATTAAGTGTCTAACTATTGATTTGTGTTAAAGTAGAGGATGCCACTTAATACATTGACTTTGTTTGAAGTAATCCTTTGATAGTTGGACACTGACGTGAGTTATGCCTTATGCCATTACAATTATGGCAAGTGATTACATATAAGTCCACAATTTGCTTATCACGTGAAATGTTGCTTGACTGGTTTTGAAATTGAGAATTCATTGGTCGATTTAAAGTTTGATGGCGTTGATAACTCTGTCTATGTCGTTCCTACCTCTTCTACCATGTTCGTGCCTTCACCTTGCTTGAGAATTTTTCTTTGATCTAAAATTCACTACCTTATTAGATAGTTAGAGAAAAAATTTCTCGTTAAAGTTGCATCTTTTCGCTAAGTAAGAGTTCATAGAGATCATCAAATGACATGAATTCCAATTGTGCTTCAATAGCCCGAACAAAAGGACAATCAGTCACTAAGTTCGTCCGTTACGTAGTTTACTAGATTGTCCTCTACTAATGGACTTCTGAGCATTGCTATCTGATCCACCATAAGCTTTCTGTACTGTACATAGACGATGATTGAGTCATTCCTCTTTGTAAGCTAATTAGTTGTTGTTTGAGTTGTCAAATTTGGGCCTTTGATCCGAATACATAGGCCACTGCAAGCCTTGCCAGGCTTCGTATGTAGTGATGACTCCAACAATTTGCCACAATAATTGTTCAGATATAGAACTTACGATCTAACTTAACAAAAGTTGATCGTTACAGAGCCAAAAAATGGAACTCTTCATTGGGTTTACCATCCTTTTTCAAGGGTGGAGGATGGATAGAACCATCAATGTACCCTCCTAGGTTGTAAACATGCAGCATTGGCATAAGTTGCATTTTTCACATAAGATAATTTGTGGAACTTAATTTCAACAAAAACTATTGTGAAACATTGGGAAAAACAACTGATTGGATTTGAGTATAGGAAATAGAGACAACACAAAAATTTTGCTCAGTGAAGAGATCTTATGGCTCTGATACCATGAAATGACTTAAGTTTGCTCTACCAATAAACTAGGCATGACAACTACATTACATAATATAGAAATACATCAAGACTGCACTAATATGTTAGAATCATTGATGAAGAAACTCAACCAGTTCGACCGGTTCAACTATAAAAACTTGAACCATCCAACCTTTTGGTGTAGTTGAAATTTTGATTCGATTTATTTTAATAAATCTTATTGTTAAAAACCGATCAGTTTATAAATTAATCAGTTAATTTTTGAAAATTAATAAGTTCTTATAAACTAAAATAAATCAAATATTTTTTATTTAGCGATATCTTTTTTCAATTAAATTTCAAAATCTTCAATTGATAAGAAAAATTACTTTCAATTATATTTCAGATTTTGTAATTTTATTTACTCTTTAGTCGGTTTTATGACGATCTAATACCAGTTGAACATTTTAAACTTCTTATCTTACTGATTTAACTTTGGGTTCAGGTTTTAAAATATTGCTTAAAATTACATATATGAAACTATTAGGATTGTATTTACAAATATCTACATATTATCTACAAGTTAAACACAACAAATATATAGGAGATAGAGATAAAGTGGGATTAGAATATCTACATATTATCTACAACTTAAACACAATAAATATATAGCATTTAACTCTAGATGGTACCATCCTCTTCAAATCCTTTCAGTCTTCCTCTATGTTGTTTACGGAATCAAGTGATTTTAGGGTTATAGTTGATGGTTCTATTTCTATTCCATCTCCACTACAAATCCAAACATGCGACTTGATTCTCATCCAGCTCCTCGTGAATAAAATGATGAAATTTTTTTTAGAAATAGTTAGAACAAGGCTCGTGGCACATTGGAGGCCAGCCGCTCTTTCTACAACAATGGAGACCAGGTATGGAACTTGATAGATATAGGATTGAGGTTCTGCCATTGTCGATTCAATTTCATGATTTACTGATGAAATTTTGGACGGTGGAGCAACTAAGTTTCTTAGTCAGTGCCTTGGGGAAACCTATGTGTATGGACTCTCAAACGACCAAAATGGAGCGAATCGGATATGCTAAACTTTGTATTGAAGTGCAGAAGAATGCATCTTTACCTAACAACCTTCTTGTGCATCGATTTAGTGAGACAGCAGAAAAAATACGGGTTGATATTCACATCTCTTATCCATGGAAGCCAAACTTTGCTAACAAAAAATGGCAACCTACAGGTAGAGTTTTTAGCATTGGTTAGCAGGAGGAATTAATTGGAACGACTTCAAATGTTGCTAAGGAAACAAGAGAGGAAGTTGGGGATCCTTCCTTTGTCATGCAATTGCAGCTGAGAATTGAAAGATGGTTTATTGTTTTGAAATGTCTCCTGTTAAGTCCCCTGCTGGTTCAGGATTGGAAAAATGTAATGTTATGTAGGAGCCTTCGAACCATGAGGTGTTTGACAAACATAGTGATTCACTGGGTTGTGAGGAATCATGTGTGTTGTTGCATATATATTGAGACATCTAAAGTTGTTACTGATAGTCTTCTTGCAAAGGATGAAACTACTAATGTTGTCACGGGTATGCATATTGGTGCTGGGGATGTAGTTACTGATGATGAAGACAATGGTAATCAAGTAGTTGGTGTGAGGACTGAACAAGTTTTCTCACACATTTCCCAGGGAAAGATAACTTTGGATAATTTCAGTGTAGAAAATGGGGATAATTTAGATAATAACACGAATGAGTTCACTTCCAAATATTTGGAGCATTGTCGGATTGAGTGGGCCAACATAGTGACTCTAGCTTTAACTATTAGGCAAATTGAGAATCAAGAGACAGGAGATATAGAACAAACAGAGGAATGTGTTCTAGCTCTAGTCCATGTCCCAGGCATTCCTGGCAATTTTTGTGTGCAACCCAAATCTGCAAAAAAGAAATCTGCTAGGAAAAGAAAGTAAAATCCCAAATCCTATAAATGATGAATGAGCTTTCCCATGAAGATGAAACTTCGTTGGTGACAATAAGTGTTTCTAGCTGTTGTTTATTATGCAGATAGTCATACTATCTTTATTACGGAGTTTTTGTTGTAAGGTCATATTACAATATGACGGTAGATTTAAAGTTTTGAACTCGTTGTAACGTTGATTTAGTTTAACTATAATAATATTCTTTTAATTTTTCAAAAAAAATTGTGATCTTTATCATATTTTTCCTTGTATAGTCTTTTTCATAATAATAAAATAAGAGTGCTTCTTTATTTGTAGATGTAAGTCACATAATTGATCAAATTATATAAATTCTTCAATTTTTATTTTGATTATTTTCTTGTTGTATTGCTTCTGTTTTGCAGCACATAGCTACCAAATAAGTGACCAACGAATATCTTCTTACTAAATATAAAAACTAAAATGTAGAGAACATCAAGGAAAGTGAAAAAGAAGATTAGGTAGTGTTAGGTAGTAAAGAAGGAACCCTTCACTCTCGATATACCCAGCATGCAACGGAGAAGGATTACAGGTTTAGGCACATATCATTTCGGGAATTTCGACCCATCGATCATGCCAGAGAGACCCAACATTACCATGCACCCTCTAACATACCTATGTCCTTTAGGCCCTACTCTTCGGACACCTGTCATCTCCTAAGCCCTCCAACCATAATTGTCCTTCCAGTCCCTTTTGGGATTAGTTCTCGAATAACATTTCAATCTTTTTCATATTTCCTTGTATCAATTCTCCACTCTGCCAAGAACTTGCTACGAACATGAAGGTTAGAATCAAGTAGCACATTATCCTATTTTCTGAATTGAAAATGTTTCAACTTGGCGTTTTATAGCTAGGTCCTTTCATTCTCGTTCTGTGAAGTACTTAGTTGCATTGTTACATTAATCGTTTCGTTTCTTGGCAACAGATTTTCAACTGGGTACAGAGGAAGTTCCATCATGATTCCCTCAAAGGTTAGTTCCTTAGCACACTTAACGTAACTCTCAAATTAATGAGAGGAAAGGACTACGCAGAAAATTTTCTTTCTATAATATGATATTTGGTGTAAAATTTTCATTTTGGATATTTTTTTGAATTTTGTTTGGAATTAGTCTGAGTCTGTCTAATTAGTTTCATATTCCTGGTTTTATTATGGTTGTCTGTTCTATCATTAAGATGCTTCAGCCGACTGCATCATTCTCTCAAAATAATGCGCGTTACTGAACTGTTGCGCAAAGAATTAAAGGGTTACTGATTTTTTTCAGAAGGGTTGGCACAAAATGTGAAGAAAGTTGAATCCATTGCCAATGACGCTGACAAGCAAGCATTGCTGAAGCAAGTGGCACTCATTGACGTGCTTGACGGTTGGAAAGATGGCATTTTAACTATCGGGACATTAGGTTTCGAACCTTTGAGAAGCTTCACTCAACAAAATGAATATGTTGTCCTAGAAAGTGACCAAGAACATGAAGAGGAAGAGGAAGAGGAGGAGGAAGAGGAGGAGGAAGAAGAAGTAGGAGATAACTGCGAGAAACTGGAAAAGGAAAAATACAGTCGCTCAGTGCATGATGACGCTGAATATGAAGAGCTGAACCCTTTGATTTTCACGACATTTGAGCGCAACTTTGTGGGTATTACACACGACTTTGATGCAAAGGGTGCTGGATCTGATGAGACAATGACAATGGACAGTTTTACTCCAGATAACTCCGGTGACTTTGAGATTGATCAAAGGAAAAAGAAAGGAGAAAGAACAACACTAGCAGAATTATTTGAAGCAGACTCTGAAATGAAGAAGAAGGCAGATTTCTGTGAAATTGAGTACAGTTTAGGTAAAAAATCTGTTGATCGTGCAAAGAATGGCCTCTCTTTCGCGAAGAAGCTCTTGCCTCATGTTCGAGAGGAGTTACGTCCCATGAAAAGAATACAGCGAGTAAGTAGAGTAGTTGTTGACATGTAACACATCATAATTTTCTGCGTGCATTCACATATACATTCAGGTTATGAAATAGTACTTTCTGTCGTAATTGCTAAATAGTTTACGTTCAATGTATTCTGATGTTTAGCTGATGCGGAAAATGTTGAAGAGAAAAATCCACCCTGACCTTGAAGGCAAAGTTTGTGAACTGAACGATCAAAACAAGCTTGGCCCTGTGAAAAATCAAGGTAACAAGGGCGAGGAAGCTGCTGAATCAGTCTCCCTGCTTCGAACTGGTACAGGTACAAAAATATCTTAGATGAGTTAAACCAAGTTTAATTATTTGCTAATTTTTAATTATAGCATCTACAAGAAATTTCCTGTAACTTTTAAGTTCTCTTCACCTAGTCTAAAAAGGTATGGAAATGAAGTGATTTATGATAATTCATGTAGAGGCAGAATGGTTCCAAGCTCAAAATTATCACATAAGAACATAAAGATAGGTGTCTTTCGTACCTGTTACATCAGCAATTCTCAGGCTATCAGAGCCCAAAAAGTAATCATCCAATGCATGGTGTGGTGGAGGGAAGTGTCTTCATTTTCTTTTCTTCATTAAGAATTTCTATTCTGTAAAACTAAGTAATTCATCTTCCTGTGTTAAGTATCTGCTTTAAGCATGCTCGGGAAATAGGTAAAGCATGTATTATGTCCAGTGAACCAGTGCAAACAGCCATACCCAATGTACTAGGTTCAATTTGCCACCTTGTAATTTTTTTATGATGCCTATTAAACACATCCAATCATTGGATGTGCCAAGAGTCAGCCAAATTCATCTGCATCACCCCAGGCTCAGATCAAAGTCTTGCTTCTAACTCTCGTGGGACCTAATTCCCGAGTTCAACTGTGGCCATCTTCTTTAATGTTCTTGTATCAACTCGAATAAATACTAAAAAAGCATTTTATTATATGTCGTCAAATCCTATTGAGATATGTCCTCTGTAACCTGTTCTACTTGTACGTACTTCATAATGTCCTGCAAGTCGGGCCAGGATTGGTGGACGGGAAGCTATTTTCCTGTAATTTTCATTGGCTAGTATTCGTGCATCAGGAAAATGGGGCCCTTTTAGAAAGTAACTCCGGAAATGAATCCAAAAGAAAGCTACCAAATTCAGGACAAGTCAATTACATTTACACTGTTGGATATATATGTAGAGAATGCAATATATGTATATATATATATATATTGAGATAGAGGGATAGAGAGATGTTCAACTTTTTTTTTCCTGTACAGCTCCATTTTAATACTATCTTTTTTCAATCGTGTCGCAGGTCAAGCAATATGAACCTTGGCGATATTATCTGATCTGCTAGAAATGTATTTGGGTATTGTTTCTACTTTTTCTTTTTCAGGTTTGATTCTTCCCCCTTATTTGTTGTCAGCACGATGTTAATGAGCTTGTCATGTATGTTGTAGCATGGGACTGTATGATCCTGCCTGCGTGTTCTGTTTGTAATCAATTGAAGTTGGATGTTTGGTTGTGAAAAAAAAAGAGACATTTAATCAACAGTTAGTGTTCCTAGACATTTAATCAACAGTAAGTGTTCCTATGTAATTGTCTAACAAATTAGTGTAACATGGAAATCTAGAACCAATACAAGGGTTTGTTGAAGGGTACATTAGTTGGGACAAACAAGTACTTCTGAATGCGTTCATTCTTTTTCCAAAACAACGAACAACTCTTGTCTGTGTTTTAATCGGATAAGTCATTGTACGCATAATATTCGAATCAATTCTGGTCTCGTCAATTCACTTCGGTTCCTCCCACCAGCAAAGCTATTTTCCAATTGGCCATTACAGCGCCACCTGAGCTGCAGTGACTATTTTCCTATGACCGTACGCATTGAGTAAATTCTTATCAGCATACAGTGATTCGTTAACAACGTTTTCATAAACAGGTGATTGACTTTCAGATTCATATGAGACAGAAACTAGTTTAAGGGTTGCAATGAATTCTTGTCGAGGAGCTTTATCTTTTCCAATAGATGGAGCAAGTTGGGTTTTTGATAATGAAGGTGAAGTTTTAATCTATAAAGGCTTTGTCCATGGATCAATAGGTTTTCTATACGAAGGTTATGAATCATGAGTCTTGTTGGTTTTAGGCTTTGTAGGTTTGGTGGAAGGATGAACGATGCCTAATTAATTTATTTTAAAACCTTTTCACAATCAACAATTTTAGGATAGGTTGGGGTTGAATAACTGGAAAGTTAGTAGGATAAGCTTCACAAATAGTTTTCGACTATTTTGTTTGCATGTCTGCCTTCGTTTTTTGAACTACTTCTTTCACCCTTCGAAGTTCTTGCTCTTTGGTTGTGAAATCAGATTCAAAATATTGTGTTTCAATATATCTTTTGAGATCATCGTCAAGTTGGACCATTTGGTCTTTTAAAGATGTATATAGCTTTTGGATATGAGAAGACACAGTTTCTACCCATTTTTTAGTGGCTTAGTTTTGTGGGTTAAGAACATCAAGTTTGGTATCAATTTGACGAAGAAATTTATTTTGGGCCACAACATCATTAGTATGCTATAGTTGAGTATGTACTGCATCTGTAGCATTGGATACAAGGGTATCATGAGAAGTGATTCTTGTAGAACAAATATAAGGGTTGGAGATAACTCTATTAGTATCATCTGTGTGTCTCTCCTGGGGAGAAAATTCATCCTCGTATGGTCTCATCATCATACAAAGAATTGGTGCTGGAGTAATAATAGGAATGAGAGGAATAATGAGTTGAGGTTTGTTGGGAATTGAATCTTTAAGGAACAGATGATCCTTTCCAACGGCTTTGAATAGCTCAGGAAAAGTCTTAGGTCTGGGTCATGGGTTTTTAAGCCTAACCAAGGTCTTGAATCTAGATCATCATCATCATGCTTACGATGGAATTGTTGAGAAGGTTGGAAACGATGAATTTCTTGAGATTGTTGCCTTTCTTTGATTTAGAGTTCCACCCTCTCTTTTTTTTTTTTCCCCAGAAATAGGCCTCATCTTTATTATCTGTGTCATCATAGGTTAGTGTTGGACATACTTCACAATCTAGTTCACAAATAGATGGATCTACATCCCATATGAAATGTCCTTGAAGATGGTTAAAGTACACAAATTGACCATCATATTTAACACGGTGCCAAATTTTGGTTGGGTTGTTGAAATCGCCAAAATAATTCTAATTCTCCAAACTTTTGTAGTAGTCGTGGAACCAAGGCAAATCCCTAGAAAACTAAAAACTAATTTCTTAATTTTAAGCAATAAAATTAAAGGGGGGGGGGGTTGTTTAAGTAACTGATTAACTAAAATTAATAAAAAAATCAAATCAAATCGATTGAATATAAAAGTGAGAAAGTCAAGATTACCAAACTCCAATTCAAGAGAAAGATCTCATCTAATTGTAACATTGATCATTGGTTTCAAAAGAATATTTTCACAATTTAAGCAATTAGTCCAAAACATATTAGGATAGTCATAATAACTATCAAAATTTCCTAAATTAATTGGTTTAAACCCTGCATCTAAGCCAAAACTTATCATCCATTGACTGAGTATGATATTATTCCATATCAAATAAATGATAGTAATAAGCTTAGTGAAAAAAGACTAACCCTAAATTAAATAATCGAGATAACTGCAATTATTCAACTTAGTTCTCTTGTTTATCATAAGTTAAATATGCAATTTCATAAATAACGTATTTGCTACTAGTACCAATCCTTCATGACAATTACGGATCATTAAATTCATGGATAGCGATAGAATAATCAATATTAAATTAAATTGTCATATTAATCAATATTAATCATTCGTAAAATAGAAGAACTTAAAGCAAGAAATGCTTGAATTAAAACATGAATAAAAGATTTAGAACATAAAATCTCATGAAGTTACAATTAGAATACCGAGTCCCCTTGAATTAGAACGATTGAGTTTAGCCACACGTGACATTTTCTTTAATAATAAAATAGAAGAAAGATAAAGAATTACGAAAAGCGTAAGAAGAGAGAACCCTTTTTTGTTGCGAGGAACATCCCTTTTATAGGTTTTTTGATCTAATCCTAATCTAATTCTAACTTGAAAGATATCTATCTAAAACAAATTCAAATTCCTACATGATAAGGGTATAAGAAAGTCTCCCAATTAAACTCTAACTCTTCGAGTGATCAACCTTATCCATTGTGGCAATCTCTTCACTTCATCCAAAATTTGTGATTATCATCAATAAAGTCTCAATTTGATGCAATCTCTACTTTTCATCTCCTAAAAAAAACAAACATTAATTTTCATATTTAAGCACCAAAATAAATCTAAAACAAAGGAGATAATATCAAATAATATAGTAAGATAACATCTTTTCAGTCCATCTTTTCCTTCTTTATCTGATAACATCGTTTGAAGCATTAAAATGGGTCCAGATGTGCCAGAGGCTCCAGGCTACTCTTCATTGGGCCTGATATAGATGAATTTAATAGATCCGTCTCTTATTGTCATAAGAATAGGTAGAGTAGTTGTATGGAAAGGATGTATATGATAAGCATGAAACACCTTTTGGTAGTTAGTGATCCATTATGTTAGCATCAACTTTTCAAGTTCCATTGGTGGCAATTATTTTGGAATTTGGATGATAGTATTCTGATCTTAAACTTGATATGTTAGCATGTATAGAGCATCAGAAGTTGAATTTGGAAAGTTAAGATCTACAACATGATTTTGTAATCAACAGATCATTTGGTGGTGTAACTTGGCCATAATTGCTGTAGGGTGTTGCTCTACTCCATTAATTTAGATTTGGACTTGGAATCTTTGAGATAAGGCGGGATCGTTCGACCAAATGTTAAAATTAGGGGCTATGGTGATAATGACACTTTCATTATTGAGAGTTGTCAATAGAGTAATAATTAATGCATTTTTGTAAGTCGTGTAGGCAATGTCAAGAAGAGATATCCTGGAAGTGGCTAGAATTCCTTTTCTTCCATTGAGAGTAAGAACAAGTCTGGTAGCTCCAACATGGATATGAGTATGATTCTGGTCTCTCCAAAGAGAGATGAGTACTTTTGGAATCTCCAGTTTAAAATATTATTATGCTATTGTTGCCTTTAAACCACACTACTCTAAACGATAACTTTGAATGATCTCCTTTACCTTTGACTAATTTGTAGTGAGGATTGTACAAATACTTATGGTCCAAAAATGATTGCGAGAATATATACTGTATGGACTTAATAAGGGAACAAAAGTATCATGGATATGACTTTCTTTTGGGAGATGAGTACTTCTACTAGATTTTCTATTTTATTATAATGAGTTCGTTTGACATTGGAAGGAAGATTTTCTATTGAAAGGGTTCAAGAAAGATGAACAGGGTCACTAGGTAAAGAATTACTCATGGCATATAAAAAAATCTCCTTAGTTACTTTCTTCAAGAATAATGTAATCACTGTTAATAACACTCATGGCTCTTATTCCATCCAAGCAACCTTTGGTCAGAGCGTACACGAGATAACAGAAACCTAACATACATGGCATTATTGGACCACATGAATCAAGAAAGGCCCTTCTCGCTATGACTCCTAAACTCTAGGAATATTTCACCGATAAGTCTCAAAAGGGCCAATACGACTTAAGTAGTTTATAGAATAGATTTCTATAAAAGGGCCAAGATAAACAAAGATTAAATGTAGCTTAGACTTTATATATGCTAGCAGAGACACAAATGCTTCTCTTTTTTGGGCGAAAATTCTCAAGTCCTGTCTTTTAGAAATCTAAATTGACTAATCTTTCCCCATTAGAGATGGCAATGGGTAGGGTTCAGTTCGGGTTTTACTCAACCCATATCCATATCCATTTTTTATGAATCAACCCATATCCATATTCATATCCATCGGTTTTTACGATTTACTACCCATATCCAAATTCATTGGGTTATTCGGGTTTTTGGATATCCATCGGGTTGTATAGCACATAAAAATATAACTTCTAAATTGAAAATATGGAGAGCAAATTTTTGCGAACGTTCTAAATCAAAATTAACTTAATAATA
>JAOSBM010000004.1:4233260-4255933 GCA_027568955.1 Erythroxylum tenue
TTCTACTCTTTTCTAACTTAACTACTTAGGCCCAAAGCCCAACTCACACTTTAATTTCATCTAACACATTTAATTCTAACTAACATGAATGCCAACTAACATAATTAATGCTACCAACCTTAATTAATGTCAACTTAATTAATGCTAACACTACTTGCTTAATTTAATCTAATCATGTTTAATTAGCTTAAAAAAATTCGGGGCTAACACTAACTATTTTGGGTTTTATCAGTCTATTTCTAATCCATCTTGCTCTTTGTTTACACTATCTGAAAAAAGCAACGTCAAACAAAAAAATATATTTGTAATTCATTAACAAATATATTTGACACGGCCCCTAAAACTCAAGAGGGTAGAATCTAGTTAAGAGAATCAAACAAACAACTGATCGAAAAATATTCTTACACTTGCTTGGTGAATATTATAATCTAAGATGACATTGTTCTAAGATTTAAGAGTTTTTTTTCTGGTCACTGGTGTTGTTAACATGGAAGATTGTTGTGAATATAGGGCTATTAAGAGAACAAGTAGTTTAAGATGGCTCTTATTGTTGTTAATGAAGAAAATCCATATCGATGGGAAGTAGTTGCCTTAGTTGGTGGCGAGGAGAGTGCAGAGGATGTTAGAAAATATTATGTAATTCTTTTTGATGATTTGCAGAACATTGAATGTGCCAAATTAGACCATGCACTAACTGGAGGAGAAGCTCTAATCGGACTATGCACAACTCTTTTTTGACATGATGAAGATCATAAATATGTGCAAGTTTCTCTTGGTTGACTGCAAAAGTTCAAGCTTGTTTTGACTGCTGCTCATTCCATAGTATTGATCTTCATCTTCTTCGTCATCTTTATCGTCTTTGGTAATTAAAAAGGGTGGATCCCATAGGTATAAAATAAAGAAAGGTCCCACCTTGCCACATTAGATCTGATGTGGCAATGTAGAGCCTACAAACTAAATAAAAAATTATGAAAAACTTGGCACTTAACAGACAACTTTATCAAGTCGTTAGCAACTTCATTGTAATGGGGTTAAATTTTAACATTTTCTAAAAATTATGGTCTTAATTGTTCTCTCTAAAATGATAGGGTTAAACTTGTTGACTAGTATAAAACTTAGGGTCGAAATTGACCCTTTTGCCTTTATGTTTAATTTAAAGTTGTTGGTAATTTTTAATCTTTTCTGAATTTATACCTTAGTTGATACAATTTATACATGCACCTATGTCAAATAAAGTAATAGCATCAATTTCAAAATCTTTATTTATTTTAATAGTAAAATTTATTATATATTTCTAAAAGTTATTTGGTTAGTATAAAAATAAAATTGTCAAGTAATTTTTTTCATTATTGTTTAATTCAAGTTTTTTATTTATTTCTTCATCTATAATTTAATTCTTTGGTTTTAATTTGTTGAAGTAATTTTTTGATGATTTCTCTATCTTCTTCTTATTTTTGTATTAAGAATTTTAACTTTTGCTTTATGATGGTTATTTTTTATTTAGACTATATAAGGTTATTTGATAATTTTCCTATTTTATTGTTTTCATTTAGGATATTTGTTAGATTTTAAGAGGATGAAAAGGTGGTGTGGAAGTTCTAACACAGGTTTTAAAGGATTGTTGTAACTTTTTAAGATAGTTTTGCTTTTGCAATTAAAGGACTTAGATATCGTTTATAATTTTCGAAAGAAATTTTTTTGTGTTTTGTTAATATATTAATTTATATTTCTTCTTCCATTTCATCTTTAGGTCAATCATTATTTTTAAACTATATTCTTTTTAATAATAACGCCTCATTTTTTATTTTTCTTCAAATTCTTCAAAGCTTTTGTTATCCAATATCATTAAAATTTGAACTTTATCTAATATCTCCTCCTAAAATTCTAAACTTTTAAATTTTGTACTAATTCTATAATATTTAGTTATATGTCCTTTCTACCACATTTGAAGCATGTTATATTTCCAAACTATGAAGAGTGATGAAATTTGCTTTATTTGTTTTATTTGAGTATTTGGGCTTTAGGACACAAAAGGAATAAGGTATGTAGCACCTTTAAGTATTCATTTATCTAGAAGGTTACATATTTCCATTTTATAGAACTTAGTACTACCATATTAGCCTTTGTTAAATAAGTTTGTAAAAATAAGATTTCTCCTTTTTAAATATGCATTAAAGCTTTAGAGGAAAAAAGTTATGTTCATGGTTTTATAGTGAATTTTATAAATTAATGCGAAAAGAATCAATCCAAAGTTCATCTTATAATTATGATTTCTTTTTACAATACCAAAACATTTAGAATATTTGTACCCTTAAAGGAGATTGTTATATAGGGATAAAACAGTAAAAAGAAATATGACCATTATAAAGACTAGATTATACTAAACTTGAAAGTAAGACTTGAAAGACATAGAACCTAGTATTTATTTATTTTTTGGAAAATGAATAGATTGTATTAACATTAACAAAAGTTATTCAACATTACAATGAGGTTTATGAAACTGACTGTTTGTTAATTTATAACATGCTTAGAAAGGCAGACTAAAGATAAAAATGTATCAGCTTAGTTACAATATTGATACAACATATTAATCATAAGTTCCATCTATTTTTCATGTTAAGTGAGATAGAATTTTGTGCATTTTTTACAATAACAATAGCTCTAATCCAGTTGAGTATCTTCAAAGCTAGTTGGTACTTGTCTTCTGCAATCTTCTTGTACAGTCTATTGTTTCTTTCTTTCCAGACAGTGTAAATGGTGGAGGTGAATGTTGCTTTGAGCAATATGGAATTTTGCTTTCCATGTTTTGTACGGTTAATGAACTAATTCAAAGATTCCTCCTATATAGATATGCAATTATCCATGCATATCCACTCCTAACATATGTTGGATTCCCCTCCAAACTACTTTTGAATATTTGCATTGAAAGAAGAGGTGATTTTTGTCTTCAGTAGCTTCTTTGCATAATTCACAAGTTGTATCATTGGTGCCAAACCATCTACTCTTGGTCCTAAACTTGTTTTTGATCACTAGTCAAGTGATTATTAAGGCTTTAGGATTTCGAGTTTGTTTCGATAGAAGGTTGTACTATGGAACTTCTACTGAACTATTTATGATCATTCTATAGCGAGATTCATTTATGAATCTTCCACTCAAATTGGGAGTCTAAATGATGAGGTCTTCTTTGTTACTTTCTATCAATTGTGGTAAGTGTTCAATAAGTAAGTGAAAATTTCCAAACTCCCACACCAATCACCATTCAGTATTAGATAGGATTCTTTGAGGTTCCATGAAATTTTATTCCTCAAATGGTTGAGATCATTTCTTTGTATAGAGGGCCTTGCATATGACCAATTATCAAACCAGAACCATGTATTTTTACTCTTTCCCGACTTATGTTTAATCGAAGGATACACCATACTTTTCAATTTCAACAATTGATTAAGAATCCAAGAGACCTCTCTTGTACAAATAATTTGTTAGAAATTCAGGTTTTTAAGGTGGTATTCATAGATCCATTTGATCCAAAGGGCCTTTTTGTCTATTAAAGCCTCCAAATTCTCTTGCACATCAGCACCTTTTGAATTGTTATGATGAATATAATTCCAAGTCCACCTTAATCATTGGGGGTAGTGACTTCACTCCATTTAACCTTATCATTTTTGGAATTTTCTATTTTGCCAATCCATATTCACAATTTTGTTTATCTCCTTTATCACCTTCTTTGGCAGAGCAATATGTGTAGTCCAGTGTATATACAAATTGCTTAGGACTGAAATAATGAGTGTTAGTCTAGCAGTATATGAAAGATATTTGATTTTCCAAGCAATTATTTTTGCTTCGATCTTTTCAGTGAGTGGTAGACAATCAAAGAATTTAGGTTTAAAAGCGGTGATTAATACTTTGAGGTATCTGAAGGGAGTTGAATGTACATTGAGCCCTGCAATTCTACTGAGTTCTTCTTGGTTATTAACATCAAGGGAGATGTAAAAGCAACTTTTGTTAGAGTTAAACTTTATTCTCGAACACTCTAAGAACATTGTCGGCACATTGAGCATTATGTTTATAGAATAGGAGCCTACACCGTAGAGAAGCATTAGATCATCTGCATAAATGAGGTGTTTCAAACTAACTTCTCTAGATTTATAGTGATATCTGAAACCTCCATTGCAGGACATAAGTTTTACTCAGTAATCTCGATAGCCCTTCCATTGCAAGGGTGAATAGATAGGGGGATAAGGGATCCCTTGTCTAATCCCTTTTAAATTTTTAATATGTTTAGTGGGAAGACCATTAACCGGCACACTAAGTTAAGAGGATTGTATTCAAGTTATGATCCACTTCACAAATATATCTGGCAGTGTCATTCCTTGAAGGCATAACTGTATAAATCCCCAGCTGATTGTATCAAAGGCTTTATAAAAGTTATTTTTTAGCAGGCAACTTTGGATTCTCTTCTCTGAGTTATACTCCTTAATTAGTTCTTGTAAGAGAAGAATGTTATCACCAATATTTCTCTCTGGAATGAAAGCCCCTTGTGAAATATTTATATTTTCACCAAGCACTTTCTTCAATCTTTCAGTAACAAGCTTAGCAATTACTTTGTATATTGTGTTGTAGCAAGACATTGGTCTAAAATATGCCATGCTCAAGGGATTTTTCATTTTAGGCACCAAACAAATGTAAGTGTGATTGATTTCCTTTGGTATTTTGGAAAAGGTGAAGAATTCCAATACAGCCTCAGTAAATAATCTGCTTAAGATGTCCCATGTGTTCTAGAAGAACCATGCTGAAAAAATATTTGGATCATGCGCTTTTGAGGGATGTAAACTAAACACAATTCTTATGACATCTTTATCTAAAAATGGGCATACCAAAGACTTCTTTAGTCTTTGATCTATTTCACAATTGAATACTCTTTGTACATTGTAGATTGGCTAAAGTGAAGAAATTTCTTGCTAGCTTTAGTAAGCTTTCTTGGTTTGAATAAGCAACACTCGGGCTGTCATACAATTCAGTAATTTTGTTAACATTCATTCTAGAAAGTAGTGAGGAGTGGAAAAATTTTATGTTGGAGTCTTCATCCCTCATCCAATTAAATCTTGCTTTTTGTTTCAACATTGAATTATGAAAATTCAAAGCCTCTTGATACTTTTATAGCCTTTACAATTCTACTAACTTCAAATCAGTGTTATGAGGGGAGTTATAGAAATTTTCTTGAGTAAGAATTACTTTATTCTTGAGAGTAGTGAGATTCTAAGATTTTGCAAGAATAAAGTCCTTTAGAGTTGTTCTTACCAGCTTTAGTTTTTGCATAAGTTGCTCATATTTGAACCCCTCAACTTCTGCATTGCAGCATCTATTGATTAACTCCCTAAATCCTTCCATAAAAAAGATTTCATTGAAGAATCTAAATGAGGCCCCAACATTTCTGGTTTCAACAATTTTTTGAATTAGCATGAAAGAGTGATCCAAAAACATATTTTCTCTATAGTGAACATAGGACCGAGGGAACAGACATAAACAAAATGAGTTAACCATTAATTTGTCCAGTTTTTCTGGATATGCATCCTGCCCTGTTGATTGTTAGTCCATGTAAAGTGTCTATCTGTTGAGCTAAGGTCCATTAGATCCACCTTGGTGAGTAGGTTAGTCAGCTCTTTTGTTGATCCAAGAGTGAACTTTTCACCACCTTCAATTTCTATCGAGTTTAGGGAGCAATTGATGTCCCCCACCACCAGCTAGGGATTTTGGATTCTCCTTTATAGCCTTTACAAATCCAACCACGGTTTGTTCCTTTGAAAACTAAAATTGAAAGCATAGATTACAGACAAATCAAAGTTGTGACTCATACCTCTCAGCTGACATTTCAGCTGAATAAATTGGTCACTTTCATCAACAACCTGGACTTCATTCAAATATGTGTTCTAAAGACAGATAATTCTCCCATTGCAATGCAAAGAGTGGTTAGAGATAAGCTGCCAATTTACACCCAAAAACTTAGAACCAATAAATAACTGGGGATCTTTTATTTTTTTTAAGGCCTCCTAAATAATCCTTCTTATCCTTCACAACCTCCTTTACCATTGCTCTTTTTAAAGGGTCATTAAGCCCTTTAGTGTTCCAAACTAAGACTACCATTGGGGGAGATTCCCCTTTGTTTTTGTTTTTGTGCTTCCCTTTTTTCTTGCAGATTTTCTTCTTATATTGCAAGTTTGAGTTTTGAACTCCTCGGATAGTCCACTATTTACAGCTTGTATTCTAGTTTTTGTGTACATCGTGCTTGATATTCCAACATAATGATATTTTATTTCAACCTCAATTACTTCCAACTTCATTATTTATGCTCCAGATACTCCATTGTTCACTACTTGCATTCCAGTTTCTATGCAAATCGTGCTTGATAGTTCAATAGCATATGATGGTTTATTTCAGTCTCATTTATTCCCAACTTCACAAATTGTGCTTCAGCTTCTTCATTTATTGTGTTAAAAACTCCAATTTCCAGCTGGTTCATTTTGGTTTCCTTCCCAGTTTCAACTAGGTTGAGTGAATCAACCTATACATCAGTTTGAACTAAATGCCCTCTGGTTTTATCATTTTCATTGGGGTTGCTTAAGTCTCTTTGCCGCTACATTTTATTCAGTTCTATCCTTATAATTTATTCTTGCAACCTGATTGTGTAAACCTTGCTAGTAGGTGCCCATTTCTTAGTGGTATTGTTTGGTTTCCAAGAGTAAGTTATAAGGATTTGTATCCTCTCCGGCAACATTGAGTTTTTATTGAATTCAATATATAATTTGGCATAGCATATTCTTTTTATAGAATCTGCTTGGGAATCCATATAAATTAGTTTGCCCAAAGAGATTGATAGAAAACTAAGTCCCTCAAGGGTCCAAAATTCTATAAGCAAGTTAGGAAAATTCACCCATATTGAAAATGTATCTATTTAACCTCTTTCCAACCCAATGCTAGGCTTCCATTTTTGAATGAATAAAGGTTGTTCTCTACTATGCCATGGCCCTTGTTCAATTATCTCATTTTATCTAGAATCATTTGAAAATTTGAACAAGATTGTTCCATCTTCTCTAAGCATCAATTTGTTTTATCATTTCTTGCCCCATCTAGCTCTTACCCAAGTGTTTATTACTGGAAAAGCTAGCCTCTTATTCCAAAAATAATCAAGTTACGGTTGTGGACCTAGCTAAAGATTCAGCCTTAAGTAATTCAACTGGAGGAGAAATGACACCATCTTTGACTACATTTTGATAATGCTTGAGTGCTCCTTTGTTATACTATATATGTAGTTTCATTTTCCAAGCTCTAAAAGTTACAATTTTTCAACGCCCGATTTTGCATTATGTTCATGGCTCTACTGAGTGACCTTTTCCCCTAATTTATGTTATGTTTATGCCTCTAGAGTGACCTTTTCATTAGATTTTGGTGTGAGTGATCTTCGGGAGAGGGCTAGAAAGTCTTCCGTAGAAATAGAGGATTCATCCACCTTTTTCATTGAGTGCAAGGCCATCGAAGGGCTTGCTGGTAAGGTAGAAATCTCAATTACAAAGATGGGAGCACCTGGTCAAAAGAAGAAACAACACAGATGGGGTACGAAATGTTTCTAAAAATGGTAAGAAGTAGGGGTAAAAAGGCAAAATCAGGTGGAGTAGGGTAGAGAGAAGTTGGAGAAAATATCAAGTAAAGAGACATGGTATAGAACCTAGTATTTATTAATACTATTTAAATTGAATTATTTAATCATTCTTTTGTTAAGGGCTTTATTTCTACCTGCACGAATTTTATATGAATATAGTTAAATTCTTCTCTTTATATCTATTCATATAACTTTGGGATGACAAGTATACAACATTAAAGGTCTTGATAAAATGATGTATTTCTCTTATGTTTTAATAGTACAATCTAATTTTTGAAAGAAACTTGACTTTGACTATTTGTAAATTTGGTCTTTCTTAATTCTAGAAAATTTTCAATTGTCAATAGACTTTTTAAGTTTTTATTTTATTACTTCATCATTACTAACAATCCTTTCTATAATAGAAGCCCAAGAAATAGATTTGTTTCTTACCAAGAAATTTATTTTTAACAACCTTAGTTTTTTTGGTTATGGGTATAGACTTAAACCTACGGAATTTTTTTGGTTACAGGTATATAGTTAAAACTATGGACTTTCTCCCTATCGAGAACTTACAATGGGACCACTTACCTCTAAAAGAAAGAAATTAGTTGTTGTTAACTTTAGATTATTACAAGATTTTTTTTCCTCCCTAAAAAACTTGGTTGAGTAATGATTTAATATTTTTATATTTAAAAATATTTAAACTTAAATTTATTTTAAATTAATATTTATTCTATTTAGAAAATAAAATGTGTTAATTTTAATAAATTAAGTCAAAATTTTAAATATCTTTTAAATTTTTAACCTTAACAAAAAAATTAATCATATTAAAATAAAATTTATTTTATAATTTTAAAATTTTATTTAAAGTTATTCATTGTTGATAGATATCATTATTATATCATATTAGCATAAGAATTTCAGTAATAATATTCACATGGTATAAAAATTCAGTATAATATTCACAACTTCGTTGCAAAACATGAATCCCAAACCTGTGTAGGGCTCGGCCCAGGTTAGTTACATTTATGCTCACTGGACCTTCAGTTCTGACAGATCACCGTGAGCCCAATGATACACTTTCATCCAAAGTGTGCAATAACACAAATACATGAACAGTGAACATATTATTGGAAAACCAACCCCCAATGCCCATAGCCCCATATGCAACCATAAACCCATCTCTGCCCCCATAATCCAAAGTGGATTGGGGCCGAATGGAAATTGGGAGCTTTTTATTCGGGCAAATGAAATTTGTGTCCTGTTACTTTAAGAGTTCCAACAGTTGATGTAACACTCTTCATGTGTGTGTTTTTGGACGCTTGCATCAATCATTTAGGGCCAAAAAGAGCCTTTCCGTGAGTTGCCAATTCAATTATGTACCCACTTTGCTGCCGGTGCTAGATGGCAAGAGTGTGGCCATAAGGGCAGGACCACAACAAGGATCGTGATGTAGCCATATCGCCAATGGCACTGTCATGATCTTACAAAATCCTGTCAATTGTCTTTAGGATGGTTCAACTGCTTCTTCAAGCTCAAACATTAGGAGATGCAATAATTCAAATGTGTTTGACTTGTTAAATAATTTATTTAAAATATATATGATTTATGAATATTTGATAGTAAAAATTTTATTCAATACACAAAAAATAAAATTCTGCCCATTATTTCTTTAATTCCTAAACAACTTAACAAGCAGCGCGTATGGACCGCTGTCAAAACCTAAGGATAGTTGACAGATTTTGGATGCTAGTTCTCTGGATCGTGTTTGATTATATGTGCTCCTACTAGCCCCACCTCAATCTAACGTTGGAAAGGCAAAGATGGCCTCAACGGCCGGACTTTCCAAGTTAGCTAACACCTTTCACAGAACAAACTTCATTACTGTTATTGCTGCCTCGACAAAATAAGCAAAGATGTTTTGAGCATGTCCTGTCGTGTGGAAGGTACGATGAGCTGGCTTCTAGGAGTGACTAAGATATCATTGCATCTGGTAAAAATTGGTGACGAGTCCTTTTGAGTTAACCCGTATTAATCTCATCAGGAAGCAATCTTAGGTACAGATACGTCGGTAAGAAGTTTTTCTGATTTAATTGAGATTATAGGTTTGAATTGTCTTTAAGTATGTAGCTATTTAAAATTTAGGACTAAAATTTTACTTTTTATAAAAGACCTATTTAATTTGAACAAAAATTAATCTAAATATGAATGACTTAAAAATATCTTTCTATAATTAAAACCCGTATAAAATATCGCGTAAAAACAAAAAAAAATCTGATCAGGAAGCAAAAACCTGCGTAGAGCAAGAAATGGGACAAAGAGAGATTAAAAAAGAAAAAATGAAACGGAATAGCTTCTATTTCTCCCAAGCTCAACTTCATTGCAACTGCAATTAAATTCTTCTTTCATTTTCGAGTGTTTTTTTTTTTTAATTCTTCTGTTCGGAAATAGCTGTCTCCTTTGAAATCATTAGAAGAAAACATGAATTACAATAATGTTAGGCGAAGAGCTAGCAGTTCATATGGGTCTGTCTATGTGATATGACTCTGATCACCCCAGTTCGGGTACTCGGAAAATGCCGAGTGGTGATCAGAAGAGACGAGTCAAATCTTCTACAGGTAGTCTTCTCTCTCTTTGTTTTTGTGAAGCATAAGTCTCAGACACTAATGTAATTTTGTACGTTGCTCACGCGGAAGATTAGATAGTTCGACATTAGCACTTCAATTCTGCGAGATTTCTGGGATATGCATTGCCGGGTACGTCAGGTATATGACACGAGAGAAGATAGCTACTTCACCAACTATACTTGAACTGAAGTTTGTAACAGGACACGGAGTTGAATCCAACTTAGACCATATAATTAGTATTACATATATCCTTATCCTTTTAGTCATCATTGTTTGTTTTTAATCATACCATTATGTTTTTGTCTTCCTTCCCTTGTTAAATATACGTTTCTTTTCTCTAGTGAGTATGATTATTATGTAGCTTTGTGTAAAGTCCTTACACTAAATGGCAACATTTTAGTGTGATATCGTCATTATGAGTTCTTGCTATTGTGACCGGTATACTTTTACCTATGGATTTAACATCTCAAAAATTAATATAGACATATAATACTTGAAACTTGTTAAGTTTCTTATTTTTAAAAGAAGAGTAATATATATACAAAGACATTAAATTTTAAGATATTAAATCATAATTGTTTATATATATATTTTTTACTACTCAAGTCAATTATGTTTGATATCCATAAATATATCTTGATTTAAATTTTTATTATGAATAAATTATACTAAACAATTAAAAATAACTTTTTATCTAATTTCTTAATCAATAAATTATACTTTACTTGAATTTTTGTGTTGAGAATTTGTTTTTGTAACACTTGTTATAACAAGCTTTTAACTAAATCTCATTCAATAAAGAGTATTACCACTTCAATCCACCAGCTGTTAGGGTAGCAATGCAAATTAATATGGAGTGAATATGCTGATTAAAAAATCAGAGCTAGACCTAAACTACAATAATGTCGGGAATTGGTTGCATTTCCAATATTTGACAGAACTAACTTCAGGATGTTTTTGAATGGTAGGATATATTCGGATGGCTTGTGACTTTCTCACTCACATCGACGACAGCGTACATTATTTCCTTTTATGTTCCCAGTTTGTTTCTTCGTCTACAATCCACGTACACATCTACTGATATACAACATTACACGTGCATTTTCTTTGTATGTAAATACCTAGCTATAAACAGAATACTTGATAAAGTGAAATAAATGTTAAGCTTAGCTGTGTCTCAACACACGCACACTATATATTATTATCCTCAAGTGGTCCTCAATCCTGGACTGGAGTAGTTTCATTGATTATTAGCAAGTTGGCCTTTTATTACAAGAAGTTGCACGAAACAGAAGAGGTCGACAGTGATACGCACTAATTAAGAACAGTTGATATACAGAAACAAGTAACCATCCAGAAGTGAAATCGGATTGAAAAGGACGAGTTTTAACATAGTCCAGAAATGCTCATCTCATGCCGTGAGCTTCGTTGCCTGTTCCTTATCCAAAACTTGAATAAACAAAGCTTCCGGTGTTTTGTTTCTTGTGCTTAACGATATTCCACGCAGTCACAATCTGTGTCTTAACGATATTCCAGGGCAATTCTCGGAGAGCGTCTTGCGGCTATGATTAGAAGCTATGTCGGTATTTAGTTGATGGAACTGGTGGCCAGTCATTATCAGTTTTATTAAGAGAAGGGCTTGAATCGCTCATTAGATCACTGTCGTTGGCTCCATATGTTCCTCTCAACTGTCCTGCTCGTATGAGCCAAATGGGATACAACAACCTATCACCGTTCTACACGAAGATTTGTTATTTATTTTCTTTCCCTTGTCGGTTTTCCATTCCTTTTTGTTCTACGAGCACTCACTGCTTGCCAAAAGAGGGGAAGTTGATGGAAGACTACAAATTGACACACCCCTTTTCAGTTTCTCTGCTTTGCTAGCTTATCTATTATTATTAGTTGGTTTGTAGTACTCTACGCCTTACACTTTGACGTGAGAATGATGTAATATTAGTATTTTAGCTCCATGATTGATTAATCATGCTTTACCTCAGCAACTAATTCATATCTAATTATGTCATTTGGGGCGTGAGAATGATGTAATTCTTTTTATTTTCCCTCCCAAATGATTAACTCAAGTCAACCGCGCGCTTATTCAAACTTGGAAGTATATTAAATAAATCATTGTATTTTCTTAATAATTTATAAAATTAAGATACATACTATTCATAATAACATATTTAAAAATTATTTTTGATATATGTTGTAGCATGTCCACTAAATCTCTTGTAGATGTTCATCTATTAATTATATTAAATTGTTAAGATTTTAAAAAGTTAATCACTTAATTTAAAATTCTTAAAACATAAGTATTTAATTAAAAATATTTAGCAATTTAAGATTAGTTGCATACTTGCACGGCCTAAATCCTCCAATTATTTAAACCGTTTTTAAGAAATATCTTGATTACATTTAAAGCTTTACAATGATGCAATGCGCCAGAGTTATCTTCTTTTTGAATTCGACATTAAACATTTAAAAGTTTCATCGAAATTTAAATTCCAGCAATCCTACTCAGTTACGTAGCTAGGACATGATCCTCGAGAACATGTTAAAATCTTACCTTTCTCCTCCATTCTATGATTACGTTAACCAGTTCAGTTTGGGTTTGCAATAATTTAACCAAAGACACGTTAAGGAATCGTGACAGGGGCTTTCTTTTTAACTGATTGATGCAATAGCGATATTGTTACCGCAAATTTAATCTTCCGCTGACACCAAATTTTGACGTGACAAGCTTGATTGGAACCACCTGTCTTGTACCAACATTCAAGTGCATGATTGAGCTTAATAACTACCTTGATTTTTTCATGTCAATTCCGTGTCTTAAACGTTTCTTATATGTCTAAAGACTAGAGAATTTGTTCTTCAATGGTTTCATCTATACATGGTCAGCACATTGAGTTAGTTGTAAGCTTATGTCAGCAGGAGCTCTTTTTTACGCAGTATCAGTTGATCTCTATTGGTAAAAAATGACAAACAAGCCTTTGCCAATTTCCAAGTTCCTGCGTACAGCAGTTTTGCATAGTCCACATGCGTGGGTTCAGGTATTCGTTTTATCACCTCTCTTTTGTCAGTTGATTCAGCACATATAAAGCCTGACACATTCTATTGAAAATGTGACTAAAAAAGGTTTTCGTATTGATCTCACGGTTGATTCAATCTTATCACCTTTTCGAAATCTGTAATTTGTGACTGTTACATATAACATTGTAAACTTTTTTGTTATTAAAATAAAAGTTGAACAAACCAAGTACAATCAATTTCCAAATTCATTTGCAATAGAGAAATAGCAGTAACTTTTCTCTCTGCCAGTTTGCTGTCATCTGGGTATGGTGATGAAAATGTCTTCTTGTTTCCCAAGAAGTTGGAACATCCAAGGGTTTGGAAACTATAGTCGCAACAAAGCCACCTCCATTGGGTCCTATTAGCTGATAAAACTATATATATGTGTGTGTGTTATGCCTTAGCCTCAGGACAACTGTGGATAATGCTCAAAACCCATGATTAATAGACAGTGAAAGCACAATCATATCTAGCTATGAGTACTAACTACAGCATGCATGTATCATCACCTCTCTTTACCATTCAAAAGCTTTTCTTCCCACGCCCCTCAACTGAAAATTGGAAACTATATTGGTCTATAGTATTGTAGTTAGCGAAGAAACAGAATAAAACTAGAAAACACGTATTACTATTAAAGCGTATTTACACCAGTAAAACAGATCATTCCAAATAAGAGATTCCACAATAGAAACATGGACAGTCGACAAGCAGACGGAAGACAAACTAGATCATATCTGGTGGATCATCAAAAGTAAAAAACAAGATTAGTGAACTCCGCACAAAGTACTTTTCTGTTCTTTTCTTAATCCTTAAAATACTATTCTCTGCTTTTTTATTTTTCCGATCTTTTGTTTTTAAGTTCTTGTTCCTCTCATCTCTATCTCTATGGCTTCTAAAGACCGCCTACGCCGTACGTTAACGGTCAAAGGATTCGCCATCTCACAAGAGAGCTTTAGAACCTCTGACAGGTCAACTGTGTTCCCGTCAGACGGTATCCATTCATATTCATGCAATAACGACGCCACCCAGAAAGTTACCGTCGTTAAGCCCAAGGCCTTACCGGGGCAGATCCGTCTGCCCGAACCGAACGGTGCGAGCCTAAGATCCGAACCCAACACAGAGAACTCCGCTTCATTTTCTTTAGCCACAACGAATCTCTCGGGAATAAATTGAAGCGGGTCAGCCCAGATATCCGGGTCCCGAGAGATGGCCCACATGTTCACCATTGCGGTGGTCCCCTGAGGCACGTGATGCCCATCAATGAGTGTATCAGTGATGGCTAATCTGGCCCATGAGAGAAGTGGGCCCGGAGGGTGCAGTCTCAAGACTTCTTTTACTACCGCCTGTAGATACACCAAGGACCGCGTATCTGACTCAGCAACGGCTCTTGATTTGCCAACAACCTTGTCAAGTTCATCATGGACCCTTGATTGGACATCACGATGACGTGCCAGCCTTGCGAGTATCCACTCCATCAGTACCGCAACGGTGTCAGTACCTCTGAATATCATTTCCTACAAAGAGAAACCGTCAAATATATGCTACAGCTTATTACAAAATTTTAACAAGAAAATGAAAAAATTAATTAAAAAATTGATTGCGTTACTTATTGTGCAATTTCTTAGGGGACACACCCAAGAGAAACGTAACAGTAAACGGTAATAACCAAAAATAGAGGAACAGCAAACATTACATGTCTGGACCGATCCGAACATGTAAGGAAGACGATATGCTTGTTAGATACTCACCCAAAGAACGGCGATCATATCGGAATCGGATAACTTTTCATATCCTTGAAGAGACATCAAAACGTCAACGAAATCTCGGGTTTCGTTGCAAGTTGAAGTTCGGTGCTCGGAAATAATTCGGCTCACAAACCGGTTCACTCGTGGGACAAGGTTTGAGCATCTGAACCGGATTTTTTGAGGATCAAAATCTGATAGCCAAGGAAGGTGGTCAGTCCAGTTAAGTGTGCCCAGTAGGTCGTACCCTTCATCAACAAGTTTTCTTAGTTCTTCAGCTTCATTGTTGATAGAATCCAAACTATATTCTCGTCCAAAAACGGAACACATCATGTTGTTAAGTGAAGCACGTTTAAGTATTCCACGCACTGTCAAACTTCGTTTCTGTTGGTTGAACATATCAACCATCTGAGAAGCTATTGCCCGTCTTTGAGCCTCAGCAGCTTTGATTTGTTTTGTGCAAAAAAGATGTGAAGAAGCGATTCTTCTAAGAGTTCGCCAGTATACACCGTATGGAGCGAACCCAATTGCTCTATTGAACATCAGGCTATAGGCAGACTCCTTCACGGGACGATCTGCAAATACAGAACTGTTCAATATTTCTTTAGCAACGTCAGGGTTACACGTGACGATAACGCGAGTTTCGCCTAGACTAAAAGCCATAAGTCTCCTGGCTTTGCATGTCACGGCTGCTGCTGCAATCCGGTGATGCGCAAGAGACATCATGAGTTTCATGCTACCAATCAGAGGCAAGCCTCTAGGACCTGGAATGGTCCTAGCAGCGGTAACCTTCGAAGAAGAAGACGAAGAACAAAGTTTTCTCAAGTAGTATTTTCCCCAAGCTGGACCTCCAGGATGAGCCCAATAAACAAGCGTAATGGCTAGCCAAGCTAGACTGATGATCAAAACGGACCATGCAATGTTTCCTTGTGTAAAGGCTGTGCATTTGGAGACCAAGGCAAAGACCCAGAGGTTATCCATGTCGGTTCTCATTGTAGTGTTAGAATTGGAAGTTTGAGAATGAGAGGAGATATATAGCTAGAAGTAGTGTGATTGATTTGTGTTTTTTGGTGCTAGAAGGACCACCGGTCCTGGTTTATATAGGGGAAGAGGACTGAAGTATAAAAAGAAAATCAATAAAAATAGTTAGTCTTATACTTTAGAAGTAGGAACTAGGAACGTATAACAGAGAATATAAAATTAGATTGACGAGAAATTTATCTATTTATGAGGTTGAGAAATATACATCTGTGTTTTAAAATTCGGACCGAACTGATAATTTGGAGTATAAAATTGCCCGATTTAGCTTTTATTATTTATGAGTGATTGACCCGTTCATTTTGCAGTCGAACCGGTAAAAACCGCTGAATGAAAGAACCGATCGATCCATTTAAAATGTCTTGATTTTGATAATTTCAACTTGAATGCATATTATAATTAGTGATCTTTTTTTAATCTTTTTGATGAAATATGACTAACGAGTTTTGTCATCTTATTTTGTGTTGTGTCGGTGAACTTAAAAAAAACTTGTATATTTTAAGGTTTAAAAGTTTAAGTTAAATCTACAATTTGATAAATAATTATATAGTATATTTAAAAATTATCTTTTATATATAATATATAAAATAAATATTTATATATTTATTAGTTAGCGATTCGATCACGGTCGAATTCTGATTAAACCATTAATCTTTGAATCAGTTATTTTTCTGGTTCAATCACCGGTCCAATTTTTAAAACATTGATATACATGGGAGGAGGAACAGTTTTTTTTATTGCCCACGAGATGTCCTAAGCAGGTCCCAACTATAGGAAGACACTTTTAAATTATCCACACCTAAATTAATTCCGGCTCGAATCGGGTAGGTCCCTTGCAGGAGACAAAGCTCTGGCCCTAAGTTTCAAACAGTTATATATATGAGGGAGGTTTGAAACTGCGACCTTGCTTAAATCAGAAGAGCCCCTTATCAACTCACCTGCGCCTTAGGGTTAGAACAGATCTAATTTGTACGTGTGATCCCACCGGGTTAATTTTTATAAGTCTTATTTATTAAGTAAATATATTTTTATTGAAGGGAGTAATCACAAATTAAAGGTAATTTGATCCGAGCAGCGCCGCCACGAGTGCACGAGGAAATGGTGAAAGGAGAGGCATAGGCCTTGGGTCGCGTAATGCACGCGACTGGAGCGTGGGATCACGTGCTTCCTATTGCTGACGCTGACGCTAATCGCTATCGGGAGATGAAACAGCGCCGTATTCGTACGCCAATGAGAGGCCTAAGGTCACATGCCCCAGCCCACGCGCTTCCTCTTGCACCGTGCTTCACCAATCCATTCGCAGCTACTCCAACTTAAATCCTCACATAAAACAGCTATCATTTCCAAATTTTAGTGCCTGTTTGGTTGATTTTTGGTTAACAATACATGATTTGGAGATGGAAAATCCGAGTGTTTGAAGTTGGAGAACATAGAAGATGGCTATCCCTTTTCTCCCTTTTTTCCATATTCAATGACGTATCAGTTAGCATAAATAATTTTATTATAAAATAAAATATAGTTAAAATTATTAAAAGTGTTTTTTATTTTTATGTTCCCAAACAGTTTATTACATGAAGCTCTTTTAAAACAACTATTTTTTAATTGACAACCAAACAATCAATTAGCTTTTAAAAAAAGCTCTTTTCAGAAAAACTCTACTGACAAAAATTCTACTGATAAAAGCTCAACCAAACGGACCCTTAACCACATATTGTGAATTCAAAACATATATCCAAGTATTACAGTGCTTAAGGATAGGATACGATGTACGGATTATTATTTTTAATACAAAATATGAACTTTGCAACATTTATGTTAACTTTAATAATTTATTTTGCAGCTACGTGATTTTAGATGTGACAAAGATACTATAAGTTAGGACTACTTTTTTTTTCTAGAAGATATTTCTTAACATCTTATTTTCATTTTAGAACTTGTTTGTATATTTAAATATGTATATAAAGAATTTTGACACAGAAGATTAAGTCACGTTCATATAATTATTTTTTCTTGGTGTATTTAAATAAATTTGTTTATATTTTCTTTTGATTGTGTGTTTGTAATTTATGGTTTCAATGAATACAATCATGTATATATAATTAGAGGTATTGAAGTGTTAAAATAAGAACTACTTCAAATTTGTTGTTAATAACTAATTGAAATAATTTTCTCCAACTACGTATTTATTTAGTTTCTATTGCATAAATTTTAGTGACCAATTTGAATTATTTTTGCAATCAATTTTGATTACTAGCAGGTATACATTAGGCACCATCTAAATTATTTTTGCGATCAAGTTTTGGTGGCTAACACATACACTCTAGTGACCATCAATTAATTTTTTGTTGCTAAAATATAGTAAATATAATATAATTTGTGACGATATTAAAACTATAGCAACAATTTATTTGATTGCTAAAAGTAAATTTTTAGCAACAACATCATGTCGTCACAATATGGTTACTAAAAGAAATTTGATACACCATTTATTGCAACCAGATAAAAATAACTGCAACCAATGACTTGATTGCTATAAGATTATTTTTTACCAACAAAAATAATTTGGTCGCAGTATGAATAGCTATAGTAATCGTTGACTTGGTTGCTATAAGATTATTTTTTACCAACAAAAATAATTTGGTCACAATATGAATAGCTATATTAACTATTGACTTGGTTGCTATAAGATTATTATTTTAGCAACAAAAATAATTTGGTTGCAGTATGCATAACTATAGCAACTATTCTAACATTACAGCGACCATAAAATTTTACATTAGCAAGCATAAATTTGGTCGCTAATAATTCTACCTTTAGTGTTTAATTTTAAATTGTTGTTAATAATGTATATTTAACGACCAACGTAATAACTTGTCACTTAACACTTTTAATAGCAACCCTATAGTGATTATCTTTGACCAACCTAATTTTGATCGCTATAAATTTTAATAACCATTTTCTTACTTTTAGCGATCATTAGTAATAGTTACTAAAACTAATTTTTCTTGTAACGTGTTCAGGGTATGAAGTTTTCGGAGTTATTGTTCATGACGACGGGGGTGATGAAGAAACTCTCTGAGTAGGACAACAATTGAAAGAATTCTGGATATGTGTTAGATTCCTGCAGTTGCATACTGTACATTTGTACTTATTCCCACAACACATCTTCGTTTTAGATTGAAGTGGATGAAAAGAACAGGAACTTAAAGAAAACCAGATGATTGGGACTCGTGTTTACCAGACAAGTTATCATTCGTAAGACTCGTTTAACTGATTGAGGTTAAGTTATTTTCAACTTAAACCAAGTCCGAATAATAACTAATAATGTCCCTGCCAAGTTCACCATCGTTGACGATAATGTTTGCTCAAGAAAAGGGAACATTTCTCATTATTTTAGTCATTGGGTTGATTTCTAAGGAATGAGGAGGCATATACCCAAGACGAAGAGAAAGATTGGCTAAAATTACTATATAATCAATTTAGAAAAATTATTATAAGATCATCAACATTATGTTGTTGATGTTTGGAGACGTTTATATAATTTGAAGTGACTGTTCAAGATAAAACTTGTTCAAAGAACAAGGTTATGCATATAATGTAAACAGAGTTTTCAGTTCATAAAAGAAATTAGCATCTAATTCTAATGTAACCAATTTCTTAAACTGTAAACTAATAAAGATTTAACTTTATACGATCAAGTTGCGAGACACTACTGACATCTGATACTATTCGATTACGTTGTATCTACAGAAAACGACGTAACATAAGATACGAAAGGAGAGGAGCGTGGGGCAAACGTACATGAAGCTGTGCGTGAACTCGGACAGGTTAACATGGGGGCACTGTGAAAAATCAGGGTTAAGAGCAGAAGGAACCGTGCGTTGCTTGGGTGGCGTTACGCTGTCGGGTCTCCAAGTGGAGGGTAGCACATGAGACCCATGCACTCGTGCCACAAAACCCAAAAGGTACAAACCAAAGAGTTATGGCAGAGAGAGAGGGGCATGACAAGACCAAATCGTACATGAACCATCGCTGTTTGAGAGGACACGTGTACCGTTTCATGCAGGGTCTGTGTTCGTGATGGCGACAACTCGTCCCCTTCTCTATCCGCTTTCCCTAAGCACCTATGTTTATGGCTGTAATTGATACAGGTGTTTGCACGTGGCCTTCAGTTAAAATTTTAACTTTTCATCTACTTTGCCTGAATCTCTTTTTTATTTTACCCCTCTCTCTCTCGCTTCCCTTTCCGTTTATAACAAGGGCATAAAGGATATTTAGGGATCAGACATCACACGTGCTTCCAAACACATCGTGCCTCGGTAGAAAAGTTTGAAGATGGGACCTCTATATGGCATCTCTGGGTCCCACTTGTTTTTTTCTTTCTGCGCTCTCGTCCATATTGTTTCAACGGCTTCTGTTTGATCCCTGACCGTTGATCTCGCTGCTTTTACGACCAAGCCACTTCTCAAAAGTCAAAAGCAAGTCAGGGATAATAAAATCTCTCAGCTCTAACATATTTTTTAATATCTTAATCTCAAAAAATAGAATCATCCACTTCATGTTCTCCTATATCCTGATTTGTCAAAATAATAAGGTAGTAAATTATGATCTAATTTTAGTCAATTTTTTAGAAAAGTGGTTTAATATTTAGTGCGCACAAAATTTTTTTATATTAAATGAACTCCTATATTATCACTGTCAGAACTTAAACCTGAGACTTAATTTCAAATTTCTTTTCAATAACTAATTGAACTATCCATGCAAACATATTTTTCATTATCTTATTATTGTTTACGGACCATTTGGTTATGCTAACTCTCTTTCTGTTTTCCTGGTCAAACCCGGTTTTCTAATTCACAAAAAACAGTCGCGTCTGATTGGTATACTTGTCGATCACTTGCAAGTTGGTGACATTTATTAAAAGAAATTAATTCAAAAGGAGACAAATAGCTTTAATTCGTTTTTTATTACAAGTGATGAATTCCTGATTCTTTGTTTAAATCTTAAAATTTTGCAAGTTTGAAAGTCATCCCCTCCAAAGATTGGTTAATTTGTTTACCTGTAAGAGATGACGACTTTGAAGGAAAATAAAAATATAATTAAAGAAGGTCATTTCATAAGACTAAACAAAATTCAAGACAAGATGTAGACAGGAATAACACCAACTCAATTTGACCCACTTGCTTTTTGAGAGAGACTTGTAAGTTGTAAGTTGTAACAACACCGACTCAATCACCCACTTGCTTTTGAGAGAGACTTGAAACTCCAGGAGCGTGATATAAATCTATATTAAAAAATAATAATTTATACTAATCGTACTCGCAGTTTCAGTAGGGTTAGTATATACTAATCAGTTCTGACATCGTCAGAACAATTGCGTGGCTCCTCCGGTTGGAGACTCGGGGGATCTGAATTTTCTTTGAACATCCCAGAAAAATAAAATTATATGCAGAGGAAAGACTAAGTTGTTGTCTGTACAATAATCTACCAGCCGATCATGATCTCTTGGTGGGAGAGATAAGCTGCTTTGAATTCATTGAGTTATCGATCAAAACATTCATTCTTCCTATTGAATGTTAATTTCTATCACGCAACGGCTAGATCCCCTAAACACTAGCATTCTTCTAGATTTTTAGATCATGAGATATTTCCTACAAGTTCGAATTCATGACACTAATTCTATTTTTAACTCTCTTTTAATTAAGGTACAACTTGCTTGCTATTGCAGGAACCTATTGTGAGTAGATATGTCAGTATTTTAACTGTACTGGCATAGTGTTTTGAGTTGATTAAGATTTTGCCAATAATTGAAGATCGTAATAAATATGCTATTAACATTCTCTTCGTTGCCTACTAGAACTGCTTCAACGAAGTTTCCTTGTGTACATAAATAATACTCGCACATGAATATGGCGTTACAGAACTGGAGAAGTCTAAATATAATTATATACCAAGAAGACAGGAATTCGTATAGGTTGAATCACCAAGTAATCCAAGGTATGATAAGAATATTGGGAACTGTTCTCCACGAGGAGACAATCTAGGTTCCCTAGGATGCTTAATTGCTGGAACCATTATCATCCGCATGAAACACGCAAAACTATAATCACGGTACAAGAGGCGGCCTCGTTCCCACCGAAAACAAAATTCATAATGGACTGATTCAATTCCAAGCTAGAATAATTCGTCTGCTGCAGTAAATGGATTCGTTTGACACTACAAGACAAAATGGTATCCAAAGAGGAAGTTGATTTGGATGTCAAGTTGTAAAATTTGCATGCAGACAATTAAATTCGACGGTATTTACACTTAACGCCAAGTATACGCGATTATTTCTATGGCCTAGATCTCTCATTAGTTAGATAATGCATGCATGGTAAGGAATATTTCTTTAGAGATATGTCGACATATTTGTTCATTACGGAGAATATTTCCATCAAATTAATTAGTTCTGGTTCGGTCGGGTTTTGCTGAATCGGATTGTCATTGTTTCGATCCATGATCTCGCGCGATCTCGACTATCGAACACCTGCAAAAACGAACAAAGGCACGCCGGGGGTT
>JAOSBM010000004.1:4256033-4269000 GCA_027568955.1 Erythroxylum tenue
TTGGTTTTATATATTCTCTAACACACCCCCTCAAGTGAAAGCCCTTTGGGCTTGAAACTTGCACAGACCCACTCTACTTTGTGCTGAATAATAGGTGAGTGGTAGGATTCGAATTCATGACCACTTGGTCACAAAGGCTCTGATACCCTGTTAAGTGACCATTTCACCACAATAACTTAAGTTGTTGTGTGAGGTCAGCTTGATTGATTTTATATATTTTCTAACATAGAGCTTGCTTTAAGTAATTGAAACGTAGATAGAGTGGGTTACAATCTATGGCGTCGCCTGCTGGTTTTTCATGGTAATGGAGAAACAGAAACCTTTTTAAGGTTAACTTTGTTTGGCCAGAAGAAGGGACTAGAGTCATTATGGATTACGTTGATTGGATAGTAAGGGAAAGAGTTGTGAAAAGTCGCGTGTTTAAGGCACAGGGGTTGCCTTTGGGTAACTTACTTAAATGGACCAAACCGATAGAAAGATTAGTCAAATTGAATACAGAAGGTGCGGTTAAACAAGGGTCAAACCTTGCTAATACTGGAGGCTTAATTAGGGATTATCAAGGTTAGTGGTGTGGTGAATTCCTGTAAAATATTGGAGGGAGCTCGCCTTTAGCTGCCTAACTCTGGGTAGTTCACTCAGGTCTCACACTGGCATGGAAACTTGGCTATCGACGAGTTGTCGTCGAAGTGGATTTATTAGAGGTTATTAACATTCTTTCTTCTTCAAATTTAGTATTGTTTGAAGAAATTTTTTTGCATCAGGTACTCGTGAGTTAATATACTAAGTATGGGAGGTGCAATTTCATCATGTCTATTGAGAAGGGAATCAGTGTGTCGATAGCCTGACTTTTTTAGCCTTCTTATCAAACCCTCAGGATTGCACATACTTCGGGAGCTTCCGATGATCGTAATGAAGTTCATCTACTGAGACATGTAAAGAGCTTTATACCACAGAACATTAAATTAGTGGTGTTTTTTTTAATTACGTGTGAGGTTTGTTTATTTTTTCTTCCTCCTTTGTAACCAAACAAAAAAAAGAAGAAGAAGCTCACGTATATGCCAACTACCGAATGACATACCTCGAAGTTGTATTATGGATTTTTTTTTCTTGCAAAAGTTAACGAGCAGTACAACTTGCACTAACTAGTGTGGTCCTAGTTTATTCATGTATATAACAAATAATGATGCTGTTCTATAAAATTTATTGATCAAAAGAGGTACTAATTAATTGATGAACTGATAAGTATATTAATAATTCAATAAATATATGTAATTAACTAGAATTTATACTCTTCTCTAACAATCTAATTGATTGAATATAAACAAGGAAACCCAAATATTCATTATATTGATTGCAATTCAAGTCTTAGTTTAGGTCTCTCCTGCCAATGCCTACCAGGCAATTACACCAAGTTTATATTATATTAGCATCTACTCCTCTAGTCAACATGAACGATATGTTGTATCTTACTTAAAAATTTAGAACTGAATATGACATTTAACAGATAAAAGACTCGGTATTTGTTTCAAATATCTTCCTAATTCATAAACCATTTTAAATCTTCAAAATCTGCTGTTTATTCTAGCTGGTGCTGCTTACGCCTAGCAACATATGATTGAAGGAGAATAGATTTGATCACCACTGAGACAAAGTTGTGCTCCAAAAGAACCCAAAAAAAAAAAAAGGAACAACAGTTAAGTGGGATAGTTAAGGCCTAACCCACTTTGTTTAATTACACAATTTGGAAGATGATTGGATTCGATTTCATAATCTAAAACATATTCGCACCTGACTAGCATTGGTGGGGTGGGGTGGGGTGGGGAAGGTGTAAAAGATTCTTGACCTTTGATTATTCATCTTTTCTCAAATTTTGGATCTTTGAAAAGAAAAATAAAGCATACATAATGTGCCTGCTTGCTAGCTAGCTTTGAATTTGAATCCGTGGTCCTTTGAAAAGTTAGTCTCTCAAGAGTTCTTTAGGCACGCACAAACATGGCTGATGCATCATACACTTTCAGTGTTGCTCCTGCTTTTGACTGATAAAAGCTGTACAGGAGGCTTGGCCAAGTAAGTTCGGGTCCTACGTATAGATTCCCTGCCTCTCAATATCATAATGTCTTGTTTCTATAATCCAAAGTTCCGGATATATACATTTAGTTTGGCAATGTTGTCTTCAAATTTCTATTGACCTGCTCAATTAGCAAGCAAGAAAGATGACGAATTCTGAACATCTTTTTTTGTTTTATTGCTTTTCTATTTATTCTGGGACTGCAACACTGACAAAGAAAGTTCGTTAAGTTTTAGGAGCTCTAACTGGAGATAACTATATGATATGGTTAAGGTTTGATTCCAGAAACTAGAAAGAAACAGTGGGCAAAGCGAAGTTACTAACTGTAAACAAGGGCGTTACCCGTTAGAAGAGGGAATATATAGCTTGATACAAGATCATCCTTCTACATATATATAACTTTGAGACCTTTACAAAATACTATACGATAGAATATATGAACCAAGCGCAACCAACATGATAAACATTAAAGACCATAATCTTCTAACTCATATTCTTCTCTCAAAAGAAGATTTGATTCTTAATGGAAATAGATTATAAAATCTAACACTCCATTTGGATATTAATGTAGGAGATTATATACATATAATAACCCTAGCTAGCTAGCTAGGAACCTTTCGCAACTTGCATGCACCATACACATAATATCAAGCTATTTTGTATATCAAAGTTCTTGGTTCATCCACGATGTTTCCTTTGTAGATATCAATAGTAAAATAATTGTGATTGGTGCCGAACAACTCATTTGGGGCATCATAGATCTGTCCAAACAGAGTATATGCCGCCTGTATGTATAATCCTCCTTCAATTGCCTTCATTATCAGCTTTGATGTGGGTCATAAGATTTGTAAGGACACTTCTTTATTCTGCTGCTGCTATAAGATTAACCTAATGATACCGTTGTTTAAGGTTATCATTAGAATGGAGCAATATATAAATGCAGCATAAACCCTAGTTTAAGATTTTATAAGCTTTATTGAGAATAAAAATCATAAAAACTAATGAATGATTATCAACTAGAAGCAGACATGACATGATTGGTTTCACCATGAGCATGTACATGCCACGACCGCCTTCTCCTTTCTGCTAGCATGGGCTAATTGTTTGTTTATGCATGAGAAAAACCAAGTAGGAGATACTTTTATCCAATGTTTGTCATCATAATAACCTCTTAATCTTCTACCTTTATTTCATGATCTCTTTTGCTCCATCAGGATCATGATAACAATAGACAAAGGAGTCACCCTTCTTTATCAACCCTTATCTACCACAAATAATGTTTATGGTGAATAGTAATTTTTTAAGCAAAGGTAGTTATGCACTTTTATTGTGAGTCACTAACTTTAAAAATATCTTAATTGTTTTAAATTATTAAAAAAACTTATGGTACTATAAATACCTAAAAATAACCTTTTATTGTTAATTATTTTAACATTAATTATTTCATAATTGATAATTAAAATTTTGAGGATCAGCCTCGGAACAACTGATAAAGTTGTTTTTTTGTGACCATAAGATCATAAGTTCAAATCACGGAAACAATCTCTTTCTAAATATACAGAGGGAAGGCTGCAGTCATTATATCCCTCCCTAGATGTGCACCGGATATGTTGCCTTTTTATAATTAAAATTTTGTATAAATTGTTTTGACTTGATTTTAATAATAAATTTTGTTCAAATAATTGGGCAAGAATCAAAAAAAAATCTTGCCAAGCATTTTAAAAGTAATTTTCTATTTTTATCCAAAATTTAAAAACCATTACATTAATTACTTGTTGTTGCCCACTGTAATGGACAAAGTCCACAACTTGGTCAAGGTGGAACAAAAAAAGAAGAAAAATATGAAGGAGAAGTACTAATTGTCTTCCTTGCATGGTCATGGGATTGCATTGAATGCATATAATTTAAAACTGTTTCTAAATTGCACGGAGAAAGAAGATAAATCTAACTTTTAGGTAAATGCCAAGATTTTGTGGAGAAGCAAAGGAATGTGCTTCTGCTCCCATCAGATTTGGTGCACCTGTCTATCTGTTTTTGTTGAGAAACAAGCCGGTCCACCTTCCATCTCATTTCCTAGAGGTGGTAGGACAAAAACATACATTAAAGAAAGATAAGAAGCTTTCAAGATTGGTCCTGATCACTACTAATAAAGGAATTAAGTAGACAGAGGCGTGTTGACTCGGAAGTCAACAACTAATGAACAGAAGGGAGGGAGTAGTGCTTGCTTTTTTCCAGTCGTACGTTGAAAGTTACTTCGCTTTTGTGTAATTTAGTGCTGAGGTCTGTTGGGGATTATTCAGTCTTGAAGAGGCAGGTTGGATCTGCCAAATACCTAGTCTTTGTAAATGCCGCATGACCATCTTTTTTTCTCTTAAATAAAACACAAAGCTACGTGCATGATACCTAATTTTCTCCCATTACTCTGCCGATTGTTGCTGGGAAAAGGACAATCCCTGAATAGGGTTACGATCTCTTGGTGTTCCAACGTCCGATATATTATCAATACTGCGAGAACTGAAATTAGAATCAACGAATATAACTTGGTGTATTTTTAGTGCATGGTTTTGTGGGGTGATGAGGTCTTTATATGTAGAAATGTAATGATGCATTTAACCCTTTCTTTCACCAAATTAAAGTAAGCAAGACGAGTTTTGTCATTAGTTAGAAGTTTCTCTTTCGAATGGCAATAATTTAGGCGACATAATAAGTAATTAATCTTCTATAAACAGCACAACAAGAACTAGTACATAAGGAAACTCGGGTCATTTACGAGAAAGAACAAAGGTGAAATGAGAAAAAAAAGTGACTTGTCAAGAAAATTCTGATGCCGACTGTACCTTATAAATGGAAGTGCACAAGACATGGAATAAAAGAAAGTGATTTGATGAAAAAAGGCAAAAGATTTGAAGACAGAATTGCTATCAAGGATGATAATGATTTTGCAGTGGGCATATACCATGTGGATGCCCTTAAAGTAGTGAAGCATATAAATGTTTCCCCAGTCGAATAGCTGGAAATTTCTTCAATTGTCTAAGACAAGAAATCTCATCGCCACTTCTTGTCCTCGCTGATGTTGGGTGTTTGATTAGGTGCAAAGACTGCCAATTGCAATTAATGCTTCACCCAAATACATATATTTGATAATATGAGACTTTGACCTTTGAACTCCGTTAACTCTGTGTTCAAACTGAATAATTTAACAACTTGTGACTGAAAATTAAAATAATTCGAATCGTCAAATGGATATGAAACCAAAGGGCCATCAGCCTGTCAAAGAAGCCCATTATGAGCTTAGTCTGTTAAGCGACAACTGTGGGTTGACAAAGATCAAAAGATGTTAACTTTGTGATTGTGTTCCAATGTTCGCCTGAACCTTAAAGCAAGCCCAACTCGACATCCTTGGAGATTGGAACAAGAGGTGATAGTTACATTTGAAGCCCTATTTACTTCTGAGGCAGTCTTTAAGGTTTGCCACCTTGGAGTCCTTAGGTCTATCAGTCCAGGAGGAGAAATCACATCCTTCCTTTATATGAAACGCCTACAAGGAGTTTAAACTGACTAACTTCGAAAAAGAGGACAAAGATGAATAAGTAGCTCGAGATTAGATAATTCTGTCCAGATGGACAGCTTAAAAATGAAACTTTCCTTCTAGATGCTTAAATTTTACATTCGAATATTCGTTAACAGCTACACTGGAACGAAGACAGAGTGAAAAGTTGAGTAGCCAACCGGCTCTAAGGACTGCATGTTCCTATACCCCCCAAGGTTAGACGCTAATGTTCAAGTATTGTCGTTAATCCTTGTTGAAGTGTCTGAATATTTGAGACCCCTAGGACCAGGCCATCAATATCTACTGGCAAAAGAAGCTTTTGCCACAAACACCCTGTAGAGAGGAGTTCTTGCGGCTGAACTATCATCAAAATGTCATTGTTTCTACGGAGCACTCCTATTACAGTTACAAAGCTGCCTTCTTGTACATAACTGCCAATATCAATTGACACCCAGATTATAAAATCATGTAAAGCATGCAGATAATAAAAGAAATATGTTTACCCCAGTAATAATAGGTTACCCTTCTTCCAAGCGCAGTACACGGGCTTGGGTTGATAAATTCCTTTCTTGCAGCCATTTTCTGAGGTGAGGTGATAGAATTCTGCATTGTCTTGTGGTGGAGACAAGATTTGTCTCAACAATCAGGGGAACAACTTTACAACCGGAACCAGCTTTTACAGTCGCTCTAATACCAGACTTTTGATCAGTTATGAAGAAGTCTGTGGAGAACCTCTGTTGGGTAGAAATCCAATCACATTGGGCTAGAAGAACTTGAAAATTCAAACGAGCTCTTTAGAGGCAATAAGCCAATAATATATTTTTTTCAGAAAACATGTATAATGAACTTATTGCAAAATCTTTTTCATAGAACTCAGCCTTCCTTGTATAACTAAACTATGCACCACTAAGCAACACTCACAGTATAAATGTATAATGAACTTATTACTGAAAAATATTACCATAATCCCATAAAAGTATTGGAAGGGAGAAAGAACTATCAACAGGTACTAGTTTCATTAGTGCAAGATGAATTTGTTCTATATTAGGAACTTTGACTGGCGTACCATGATTCACTCCAGCCTTGATATCAGTTAACAGGTAAAATATTATGTGGAATGACATCTTCATAGGGAGACTATCGGATAAAAAATACTGGCAGAGTAAGGCACATAACAAGCAGGTATCAGGTACCCACCTGAATTCAAGTCTCTACTGCATACCTATTTATTGATTAAGTTTCATGAACAGAGTACTTGAAGATCATAGCTATATATAAAAAGATAAATATCCTTGCCTCACAGAACGTTAAAGTCCATCTGAACCATGACGTTGGAGAATCACTTGGCGTCAGTCCAAATCTTCCATATTCATACAAAAGAGTTGATGCATAGACGCATCTAGAGACCCTTTCATATGAAGATTCCAAAGAAGTACTCCCACAGGATGCAAGCTAAAACGAAGAGAGCAATATATGTAATTGATCTTCTGCTCAGCAGAATTTACTAGTCAACCAACTATCTGATAAAAGCTATTGAACAATGAACTAAGCAGGAGTTTTTAAAAATATCTATAATGTTAAAAATGTGAAACTTGTTCAGAGAGCTTCTAATGATTTTGTTAAATATTGAAAGCACTGTTTTCCATATAAGCAAGCCTAAAAAACTCTCCGCAACAAAACTATGTTTTCCCAAATCAAAACTGTTAAGATGGACTTTCGATCAAACACTCGCACTTTTTCCCAAAAGTACCTAGTAGCTTATCACTTTAACCAACTGCACAATTTCTAGGGAAGTGTTGAATGATAAAAAACTACTCTTGGCTCCAAAACCTTCAATACAGTGTCTAGAATATTAAGCTTCTCAAGAAATCATTCAAATACCATTTTAACATGCCGCCAGAACCTGGGTTGAAGTACAAGGCACAAAAACTAGTTCAAGTACCATTCTAGTACACCCCCTTGTCTTAAGCTAAAGCAAGAAGCGCAAATTTTGGTTCAAACACCATTCTAACATGCAACACAAATACAACAAATCACATATCTATCGCAAAGGAAGGAGGCGTGTCTAGACCTTGAGACCTTTCACTCATAACAGCTCTGATTGCATGTCAAAGAAATCAACCAACCCAAATATTCTAGTTGTAGAATGAGGCTAAAGAAAGGATTATAGATTACGCTAACACCAACAACTCACAAAGTTAGACGTGACAAGTTATCAAGCGAGCACAAATGAATAAAAACCTCCGTCATCAACATGAAACAGAAACTTTAGACAACAGCATGGGGAATGTTTTACTTAATCAGGAAATGTTCATCCAGTTTGTTGCTTGGTAACTGCAGAAAAACAGAAGCAAGGAAGCTATACATAAGCCAACCGATATCCTTCATCGCTATCATTTCAGATTTATGCTGAGGTCACCATCACTGTTAAGTTTTTAATTGACCACCACTTCTTATATAATCCCTCGTTCTAACAACATTACAATCTTAAGGACACAAAAGCCAACGATGCCCACAAGTAGTTAATCAACAGATCTATAGGAATATAAATCCTTAATTATCTCAGTGTTAAAACCCACATTTATCTTGACAAGCACCATAGTATTTAGTTATGTCTTTTGACTGTCTAAATTTACACTGCTAGCAACTCATTCAACAGAAATCCTCTTGAAGCTCAGGTTCTGCAAGTCAAATTTGCTATCTTTATTTCACTCTCTGCATAGTAAGAAACAAATAACAGCATCTCTGTTTGATACATTATCATCCATTATTCTAATCAACAACCAAACATGGACCTTTATGCCACAATAAGCTACAAATAAACCCTAAAGGTGCAATAAACCAATAAACAAAAAGAGGGAAGATAATGTAATACCCCAGTGATCTTAACAAGCTGACCTTCACGAGCGGTACCGAGGTCAGAGTCGGGAAAGGAGTGTAGAAAGCAAATAACAGCAGCTTTATGCCTCCAATTGTATGTATTCCAAGCAATGAAAGTAATGACAAAAGCAGATAGGAAGAGGAAAGAAAGAAAGAAAGAAACGTTGTGGACCACCACGAGTATGAAAACTGAAACAGAGAGACCAATGAAGAAGAGAGGCACTGTAATGTAGATAGCTATACTTGGTACTGGATTCCAATTACTTCGCTTGTTCTGCTCTCTCACTACTTCACTCGACAGGTCGTTCATTACTTACCTTTATCTTACTCTTCTCTTTGTGTGTTCTCCCAGCTGAGTTTTATTGATTTAGTAAAATTATTACTTAGCCAAAGCACCAAAAAAGAAAAAAAAGTGACTTAAAATGCAAAAGAAAAAAGAAAAAGCCGTGGGAGGCTGCTCAGAGAAACGACACCTCGTTTCTGACAAGAGGGTCCGATGAAGGCGACGGCGCTCGTGGAGGATCAAGAATGTAACGGAAAGAGGTGGGACCCTTCTCTTGACCCAAACATCAAATGATGTAGGATTGGACTGTGGTTAGTAGGACCCATCAGCCACTAGAAAGGAAACTCTGCCGTCGGATACATCGTTTCCTCGGAGATGTCGGTTAGAAATGTTTTATGCAAGGAAGTCCGTTGGTCTGAGAATGTGAAAGGGTCTACTGATAATGAAAATCAGCAGCTTAAAGAGTGAGCTGACATATCTGACTCTTTCGTCATCAGTAATGCTTCCATCCCCACAGTACGAATTCTTTGACATATTTTTTGGTAGTTTAACTACAGAGCATGAAAAAAGATATCAACTACACAAAATCTATGTTCAAGTACATCTGCATACACCCAGATGAGTTTTTGTTGAATGGAATCATTTCTGTCAAAGCTGTGATTGAATACGTTTGTTTTATATATACCTGTCAAATTGTGATTGACTATTTTTGTTTTATAGCAATTAGTTCTATATAATTAGTCCCGTAATAGATTTTTCCTAATGGCTAAAACTTCAAATCTGGACTGGTTTCGATCAAGTGTACCAGTTGAACTGAACATCTCACGGAAACAAAATACACAAGCATTGCTGGAAAACTAAACCCCTAAGTTCTTCCCGATAAGAGTACAAACTTTGTGATGGATGATATTGCAGCATTTCTTTTCTCCTGTGTACATATTTGTAGCACTTGCGATGTTCTATCTTTCTGCTTGATCTAATCAGTAGAGCTATTAAGTCGTCTGTTTTTGTTTTCCTTTCCTTACTGATGTTACCAAACTCCGCTTCTCAAACTGGTCGAGACTGCAATTTGCAAAGATGTGAAGAAGTAAAACCAGAATTTCCAGGATTAACAACTGCAACAAGAGAACAGATTACTGAAGTTTTCCATTAATGCAGTGTAGCTCCTTTCCCCATTGATGCATTTTATTGGTTTCTTTTGTTGTGCTCTTTTTTGGCTCATCAAGATGCTAGAAAATTATTCTCAAACCTCCAGCTAGCTAGCTTCCATGATCTGTTGGATGTGCTTATCTGATCAGGCCCAGAATTCCCACCACCTGCAACCACTGCCTGACTGATTGAACAGTTCATCAGAATCTAAACCCTCCCAATCTTCTTTCGATGTCAAAGATTCATCAGGTTTCACCATGTTCATCAAGTTGGGTTCTTCTTCAATCCCAAAATATTCAGCCTTTATACTACTATCTTCATCTGACAGAATTCCTAGTCCATGTTCTGATCTATCAAATGATGACAAGCTAGGCTTCATTTCTGTTTCACACTTGTTGCTGTCTCCATTGTCTGATTCACCTTCACTGCTGTTCATTCCTGCATCCTGCACCCAACTTTTTCCTTCCTCTCCGGTCTTTTTGGTGAAACCATTCAGCTCCTGCAACTATTCATTTAAGAACAATATCCAGTCAGCTTAACATTAGAGGATGAAATAGCAATCCGTATATATACAACAACAACGACGTCTTAATAGTAATATCTGACTATTCTACACAATCAGATATATACCTGAATTATCAAAGCTTGCTTCTCCTTCTTCAGGGCCTCAAACCTTGAAGCCAAGCTATTGTAATTGGCGTTCAATACGCTGTAATCTCTTTCAAGCTGTTTTGACTTCCATCTAGCTCTCTTATTCTGGAACCATATAGCAACCTGTCGTGGCTGCAACCCAAGTTTTTTAGCCAGCTCCAGCTTCTTCCGAGGCTCCAGTCTTGATTCAGATTCGAACACGGTTTCCAACGATTTAATCTGCTCATCACTGAACCTCCTTTTGTTCTTGATCTTCTTCTTTCTCGTGGTTGATATTGTGTTCCTGCAACTTAATGGCTCCGCTACATGGGGAGAATATTTTCCTTCATCGAACATCTTGGGATTTGCAAGTCTTGCAGAACTCGACTTCAAATCCTTAAATCACGCTCTACTCGAGGTACTCGTGATTAGTGAATATTTTGGAGTGTGTGTGTGCTTGGGATCAGCAGATGATGTTTCTGTTCGTATATAATAAGCTATTGATTTTCATGGGCGTGTTCTGGCTTTCCGGGTCTAACTTATAGTACTTGTATTTGGAACTAATAGGCTCTAGTAGGGTACGGTTCGTTTGCTTGTGTGACTTTGTGTGACAATTGTCCATTATCTGACAGATCTAGTCTCGATCTCATCCTCTGTGACCATGTTAAGGATAAGCTCTAGCCTCGAAAGAAACCTCCAAGCCAATTAAAGTCGGCTTCATTATGTTCTTCCACGGCTTTACAACTCCTTTTTTTTATTGTATTTACAAGGCTTTACAACTCCTTTTATTGTCTTATAATTATTTTTAATTTCTACCATTAATTTTGCTCATTAAACACTACCATTCAAATAATACTCAGCTAACAGTTAATACAATCAACTGATTATTAATCAGAATCATAAAATTAATAAATATAAATATATCGTAAATGAGTGATTATTAATTTATAATTTCATTATTCCTAATAATTTGATTTCTTAATAATAAATTTATTAAATAGTTTGTTTATATTGATGAATATAAATGAATGGCATCATACATTTGACATTTGATTATATGTGCAATAAATTATTTTTTTTACTTTTGATTAATAATTTTTATAGCTTAGATTAGCATTAAAAATTTAAGTAAAATTATGAATTTAAAAATATAATTTATTTATTGTTAATTATAATTAAAATATATGTAAAGTTTTTATACTTATTAGTTATTATTATTCCTCTAATCTTAATTAAATTAAATTATAATCTAATATATGACATTGAACATATTATATCTATTATCTAGTGACCATACTATTCTTTGTATGCAATTAAATATTAGTGTCCCTCCTCATTGTCACCAACTCCTTGATATTCTTGTCCGGAAGCATTCAGTGTCGGCTGCCATGAATCACGCTGTTTCTCTATTGGTTTTCACTAATTTTTATTACATAATGACATTAATGTTTAATCTAAGGAGATTTCATTTCTTCTCCATATATAGACGTAGGAAAGAGTGACTGGGTCAATGCACGGAGGAGGAGAAGTCAGGACCATGGCAATTGTCTGGTTCGAGTCACATGCAAGTCGAGTTGAGCCCTATGGATCAACATGGGTCGAGTCACTGTCGCTAGGGAGAGTCTGAACATGCCCGACTTTTGGTTCTAAACGAAGAAATAAAGGGAATTGCATGTAATATTTGAAGCCAATAAGAGTCGTTGGATAGGACGACGTAGCTTTCAGCTGTCAGTTATCACGCAATAAAGAGCAATACCATCTAATTTCGTCGTCTTATTATTCTTCGGTTGGGTGTATTACGTGGCATATGGGCACGTGTCGCAGAGCCTATGGTTCAACGTAGCAAGGCTTGTTAAGATAGGAAGTATACGTGCCTGTTGTTGCTTCTTAAGAGTTAAGAGTGGTCTGGGGTGGTGGGGGACGTGTCTTTGAATGAAGAGGTCTTTGTCGTATTCTGGCCATGTGGTACGACAGTCCGTTTGTCCCGTAATAGTCGCTTCACTTGCCAGAAATCCAATCGCCTTCAGGACTCATGGGGAGTGTATAAGCTAAACATTCTTAACTATAAACTTATATATATTCATGAGAAATCCCCTTCAGATCAGACTAACCCTCTTGTGGCGGTTTTAAGGTAGGGGATGGGAAGAAGATAAGCTTGGTATTGAGTTACATAAGTAAATGGAGGACGAAGACAACGGATGACACCAAAGTGACAGCAGTTTTTATTGGGACAAGATCCTCTGTCTAATTTTATGGTGTCTTATTGTGTCCAGTGAATCTCAGCCATTAATTTATGCGGGTCTCGCGTAGGTCCCGCATAAATTAACGTGGAGCCCGCATAAATGAATGGCTGAGATTCACTGAACACAATAAGACACCATAAAACTGGACAGAGGATCTGAACTCG
>JAOSBM010000004.1:4270290-4286140 GCA_027568955.1 Erythroxylum tenue
GTGTTATAAATTCATTAATAAAATATGTTAAGAAAAAAATAAATTTGAAATAAAAAGTACATAAATTTAAACCACACAATTGATTTTAAAAATTAAAACTCAACAAAAATATTTGAAATTACAACCAAATTTAAATAAATTACAACCAAAATCAGACTCAAGATTATAATCAAACTAAAATTACAACAATTAAAAGTAAAACTAAAGCACTTGAAAATATTAAATTAACATAAATAATTAATAATTTGGAAAGTCATCCCCATTTCCTCCAAAATCAAAATATTGGCTAATAATTTAGTTATTAATTAAAGTATAATTTAATTAATAACTAAATTATTGTGGTTATATAAATATAAATTAATGTAGTTAATAACTAAATTATTATGGTATATTCTTTGAAAAATTTTGGTGTAAAATTTTGGTGTAGAATGGTTGGAGTAATACCAAATTTGGTGTAGAAAGATTCTGGGAATATTTCACTTTACACCAAATTTGGTGTAATGGTTGGAGACGGCCTTAATAATTTATGTCAAGTTAAATTATTTGAATTAGATTTTAAAAATGAATTAAGTTTTCATGTTGGTATTTTTATTAGTTTATATATAGTTTTATATAACACATTTTATTATTAATCTTTTAACGATGGTTTTATTGAAAAATTTCAAAATTAAACATTTCTTTAAAATGAGTTAGATCATGGAAAAGTCCTTATATAGCTGTTGTTGTAATTGGCAATACTCAATAGTGTTACAGGCTGTTGCATCCTGGGCTTCTTGAAGTTCGAGGATTCCGGGTCCTTTGTAGGACCTTGACAGAGAACAACATAGACCCAAGAAAATCGTCAATTCAGTACAAGGGCCGAAATTGAAGTAAAGAGTTGAAAGGGCTTCGTTTTCAAGGGTCAGAGGTCCAGATGTTGAGTTGACACTTGAAATTGAGACTCCTCCTGTCATTCTTGTTTCTTAAGAACAGAGTTTCATTGGGATGCATATCATGGATTTGTAATTTCAAACTTAGCCAATTAATCAGGAACAAGATATATGATTGGAAATTAATTGGGAAGTGACAGTTCTTTTTGAAAATTAATTGATATCATAACGTTAAAGTCGTTCCATATGTCCTTTTTGACCTCACATCAACTAGGGTGACCATGAGGCAACTATTTGAAGCTAGCTATGGAAGTAACACGGAATGAATAGCATATAGATAGGAGCAGCTACCGAATAGTAAGTAAAGGGATGACCTGGAGTCTGTGTACATGCAAAAGCATAATCAGGCCTTACTGTACTTTGACTATGCTTTTCTTCACTAATTAGAATGGCTGCAACCTAACCTAGGGTGATTTTAGGTGCTAAAAAAGTCTTCCCCTCTAGTCTAGTACGAGTACAGGTAGTTTGTTAATCTTATCTGATTAAATTAAACCCATCGTGGGGGAGTGTGTGCATTGACTGCTGCTAAGCTTGTTTTGGCTTTACAGAGAAACGAGTATCACTCATCTTTCTCGATGTAGGCACCAAATTGACTTGAACAAAAAAGCTACCCCACGAAAGTTTTTCTTTTCCTCCATTTCAACTACTCCTCCATTGTCTGAGTGAGACACGAGCGCAGAGAAAAAGAAAGATGGCACGTGAGTCGTGACCATGCATTTTTTAGGAGAGTGAAACATACATACCCATGTAAGTAAATACTGTCCTGACTATTCCTAAACTACATATATTCATATAAAAAATGTCGATGAGTTGTAGATGATGGAAAAGTTTTTGTTGGATTGTGTTAATAACACTCAAAATTATTATAGTATAGAATACAGAAATGTAAAAGGAGTCGACAATCTGGGAAAGAGATGCAGGATTTGACATTTACGTGTTGTTTCTTTCCCACTTTTTTCTCTCTCACTCCGCTGGGTTTATATATATAGAAACACAATTTTCAAGACTGTAAAGCGTTGAAATCTGGAGCCAGTATCGTCCTCTCCGTTTGTCACTCTGATGTACAGTAAAGGGCGCGCGACAGATTTGTGTAAAGTTGTAAGTATGGCAGCACATTATACGGGCAACCAACTTCACATGAAAACAAAACAAAACAAAAACCCTCCTCTCTTTTCTTTCGCAAGAATGGAACCTCCAGTACTGCTCACCATTTCAATTCTTAACATTCCTATAACTCTTTTCACTTACTTCAGGACTCACCACAACCCATAACTCATTAACCACTATTAAGTTTAATTGAATGATCAATTCAACTTAAGGGATGAATCATGAAATTAGACCCCACCATGCACATTGTTGATTCCATTTTGCGAATATTGAACCTTAGAAGGAAGCATATGTTCATATGATCTCCTGTGTTCATGTCGTCCAAGGTAAAATGTGGAGCCAAAAACTTAAACGAAAACCCAACTCATCTCTTTACGTGTTGTAGATCCGAACCCAGAAAGCATTTTTAACTTTATTTGGGAATCAAATTTCCTTACTAACGGGTAAAAGAGGAAAAGAGAGAGACATATCACACTAGACACAGAGGCAGAGAAAACAAAGTTGGACCCATGGGAATTAAATGAGATATATTGTGTATGGGAAGATGGCCGTGCCATGTCCCTATCTGGACACCAAGAAAAAGTAGAAGCCAGGTTTTTAATAAGCCAAACAAACTGCCATCACAAGGTCACACGGTACCACCTGCTCCTTCAATTCGCTCCCATGGTTTTAGATTATAATTAAGTATTAACCTTAATTGTACTCATACTATACTACGTATTCTTTCTATAGTAACGTTCCTATCACATTTTGAGAGCAATGAAAGCCGATGGCACCGAGATTTGAATCTGGCCCGAAACGTCCATGTATTACCTTACCTGCAAAAACAATGGCAATTTCAAGACAAGAGCAAGACCATCTTTCTTTCTAGTTTAGTTTTGTATTTAAGAACCCCTAGTATTTAAAGCGTTGCATGAAAACAATACGGCCATTTATGAAGTCCCAACAGAAACACTGGACTCATCTGCAATTGCAATTGCAAACGAAACACCATAAAGAAAGACGAATTGAACAAATATAAAACTAACCCTTTTTGATAAATAAAAATTGCAAATCATTTGACCTAAGAAATGTAAAAACTAACAAGAGTCTGAGTCGCCGATGAATTGGGAAGAAGAGGGTAAAATGGCAAAGTGAAAGGGGACCCCTGATCATGCCTGTCGGTCATCGCCTCGAATTCCGCGCCTCTGGCTGAAAGTGACACGGCAGACGAGGGTTTTTCTTTTTCTCAATATTTTTAAGACTTGCCTCTAGTCTAGTATTCATTATTTTTTTTAATGCATAATTCCAAAATGCAATTAATCGAGTCCAGAAAGGTGATGCCATATTAAATGGGGCTTGCTATTATCGGGCAGCTAAATAACTCAACCACTCCTCTGACTCAATTCTAGGCCTCCTTTACTTTTGATTCCTTTTGGATTCAATTATTTTATATTATCATGACTTAAAAACCTCACTGAATGCAGCTTTTGAATCATGGGACGGTCTCTGCATCCTACGGTCCATAATGGGTATTGGTTCCTTTTGTTACATAGTACATAGACAGCAATTGTTTTAACAGTAATTCATGTTTGATGACACCATCAACCATCACACCTAAACTCTCCTCTTCCAAGCCTCGGGGTTTCAGTTTCACACACACACCCAAATCCCAATCTTGTACGAGGTGTTGATCATCACAAATCATCTGGGCACATCCAACGGTAAATATAAGTTTAGACAACAGAGGCATACTGTACATATACACATATTGTCATGTTTGACAGTGTGAGTGTGTGTATAGAGGTACGGAGAGAGAGAGAGGGTGCATGGGGTCGTGGTCATTTCTGGAACTGAGAAACCAGCTGGTAGGGTCAAGTCTGCACCTATCTTTTGTCTTTTGCTAACGTTGGTGTTTGTTTCCACTGTTTTTTACTCTTCTTATAACCCCCCATACCATTATCATTCTCTTCATCATCTCATTCATCATGATCCCCCACCTCTCTCTCTCTCTCTCTCTCACGTCCCCCTTGAAGATAGGCGAGAGTCTTGGGGGATAAAGAGATAAGATACAAAGCTAGAGAAATCCACACAAACTCACAAACCCACCCACAGACAGATTCCCCCACTTCTTTCTCTCTTTATTTCAGTTTCTGTCTCTCTGTTAGAAGAATTGAGAGTGCAAAGGGAGCTTCTTTTTTGAGGGGAATGTTGTCTGGCTCGAGGACTCTTGTAAAGATCGACTCTTTCAATTATGTGGTACAGATCAAACATGCGTTGCGGTAGCATGATAAACCCACCATTGTTCAGTGTCGTCGGACCAGGCTTCATTCCCCCCAATTATTGCTTCCGCAAAAATTTGTCTTAGGTTGTCACCATGCGCATGGGGTACGTGTAAAGGTTTGGTTTTTCTGACTCCATTTATCAGTTAAATTTTCTGTGTCTTATTCGTTTCAGGAAACAAGAATTGCTAACGCTTTCAGATTGAAGGGCCTTCATTTTTCGTCTAATTAAGGTTGTAGTCGTGGTGCAGATTGGTGTAATGATGAAGGGTTTTGACCAACTCGAAGAAAGAAGTTTCATCATTATTCCTTTTCGTTTTCTTTTCTGATCATGTGATGATGGTGTTATCTTTTTTGTACGTGTCAGTAACATTCTAAAGCCTCTTGTAGTTCATCATTAGCTAGATTTCCCTCATGATGGCTTCCAAAATCTGATCCATCTGTTTCTTTTTGTTTTTCTGCTTCAGATCTGGTTTTTTGAAATTTGACAGATTTCTATTTCTTCTTCGTTACACACTCTAGGGTTTCCTTCTTCACTTTAAAAATCTTTGGCTCCGATCTCAAGAATCAATCTTTTAGAAAGGGCACGGCTGTGTAAAGATGTAACCAAGAAAACGACGCCCTTTCTGTCATTATTTGAAAAGTCTTGCAGTTCTGTTGTCATGGAAATAGAAAAAAAAGAGAGGATACAAGTTAAGATGTACCATTACCAAGATGCCTTTTCCTTGATGTGAAATAAAAAAATATATTTGTGCTTATCATGTTGTTGTTGACGTCTGATGTACTAGCTTATGTTTGGTAACAGCTTGAGCTTTCTTACTGAAGGACCTTTCCTATTTCTGAGACCCAATCAGATTACTATTTTAACTTCACTCTACGTCTACCTTCCCGTCCCATAGACAATCAACCTGCATTTAGAGCACTGGGTGCGTAAGTGTAAGTCAGCAACTTCACAATGTAACTTTCCTGCATTAATTTTTGTTTCCTCTTCCTTTGGTCACTGATTTATATTATGCATTAGTCCTATCTTATCTTGTCCCTTCAGGTGTGGAAAATTGAGCACAGGACAACTAAGTTTCAGTAAATTTTCACGATGTTGACGCAATGTTTAGCAGAAATCCAAGAATGCTGTCTTCGCCTTAAACCCTAATTCTCCTGATGAGATATGAAAGATCATTTTGTAAACCAAGATTGATGTTTACTCTATTTCTTTTACTCTTCATTCATACCGAGGAATTAGTATCCGTGCTTTGATATCCAATAATGGGTTCGCCATTTGAGGGTCACAAGAACGGCGAGTAAGATTCTAGAGCAATACGTTACACCCTATACACTGTCACTGAGCAAAATTTCATGTATGAAACATGGTATGGAATCTAGGAGGCAAATGCTTTCTTATTGTTTCTGTAACTTGGATAAATTGTAAATATTTCTGCTAGTTTTGGTACAGACTGGTTCTCCTTTGCTGTCCTCCAGACATTTTGTTATAGACCTCGTGGAGGTGGATTGTGTCAATCGTGTCTCCCTAAAGATCTGCCTTTTAGCTTATTGAATCTTTTTGACTTAGCAAAACCTAAACTGAACCACTTTCTGCTTTAGTTTAGTCAGTGATTTTAGCTTTTACTTGGAAAGAAGGAAAGCTCTTTGGCCCATGTTTTATCAATTCCGATAAAAGTTTTATGACCACAACTTTTTGTGAACGATTGGTATACCTACAAACTTGACCACAATACTTTGTACTATTAGATGGATGTTGAAAAAGACCTGCAGTATTTACTTCTACAAGTAGGTTCACCAAAACCTACGCCTTGACAATTTATGTGGGATCCAATGCCAACCCAGGCTATATTGTAATTTGTGGAATTTCACAGATTCAAAAGACGATTTGGGGTGAGCTCAATGTTTTAGGGTTGAAAAGTGAAAAAAAAAAAGGAATCCTTGGCTGCAGCTAAAGTCAATGTGAAAGCTAGCTAAGCAGCTAGTTAGACTCTAAACACCAACACTTTTGTACTTTAAGTGCAGTTATTGTTTGAGAAGTTGCTATACTTGTAAATATTTTGGTTTTCGATGATGAATATGAAATGAAACTACGCAACTCATTTTTTGGTTCCTGATACTGAAAAGTCAAGTTTTGAGCAGAAAATTACTACAACAAATGCTGTTGGAATACCATAATATTTATAATATTGCAGTACTCTTGTAAATGGAGAATGTTATGAACAGAAACGAAGAATCGTTGTAATTAAATCTAGGTTAGTAAAAGTTAGGCAGAATCCCTACTTACCTTGTTTGTAGAGTTCTGAGCTTCTGACTCCCGCATGAGCCGAGACCAAGTACTTGTATCTGGACTATGTATGTTTCTACGTGAATGAGAGAGACTTAAACATACTGTCCGGACCTAAAAGGCAATAAGTTGGTCTGGCCCATTTCTGTTCTTCACAAACTTTTAGGTTGTTACTATACTGGACCCTATAGATTGGGCCAGTCCTATACCCAAGTGGGTACCATCAAGAAAATGATAGTCAAACTCAAACCCAAATTTCATCTCAGTAAATTGAAATTTACATGGTAAAACCTAAGTTAACCACATCTGCAGTTGGAACAAAGGCTAATGATGTTCCATGGACGACAAGCTCAGTACCTAAGGCTCGTGATAGGTGCGGGTCGGTGTTGCCGGGTCTAGAGCGCAATCATTCTTATTCACGTCATTGACTTTAAGTCGACGATGAGTTCATTAACTAAAATCATTGGAGGTGAAGGAAAAGCATTACCTATCCGAAATGATATAAATGTGGAAGAAAGAATAAACCTTCTGAAACTTTGAAGCCACCTTACCTTTTCGCTTTTCTCCTACAAAAAGCGACTCTCACTCACTCCCTCCCTCCACTTGCTATTATCCACTTTGCATCTTTTCTGTTCTCTCTCCTTGTCTATACCTAGCTATAACGTTTCTTTATTGTCATCCAGGAATGGGATAGCCTTCTTCTTTCTAAGTTGAGGTGTACTTCACGTACAAGCGGCAACTACTCCTTTTGACGTTTATATTACAAAATCTGGTATTATCTTCCTTTAACAAAGGTATTTGATTCTTCCAAAGAAACAGTATTACGTTCATGTTCATCGAATATGTATATGGTGAGGATTTTGATTTCTATCACTTTCGGCCTAAAAAGCTATTCGAATTTTCAACCTCCTTTTGCACTCCATCTATTTCGATACAAAGTATAAATTCTAACCTCTTTGAACGTTACGTGCTTAATTATATAAATCAATCAGTCAACTGATTCAATTTATTATTTCTTAAATTAATCTAAATGACATTATAGTCCCAGTCCCACCAAATTTGACATCTAAATCGGATATCTCCGCACCACATTCAAGTCAATCTCATCAGGGACCCCAAGGATAGGGATACTTTTGTCATTCTGTCCCCGATTTTTATTCTTCTTCCGGCTCGACTACGAGCATGCTATTGCTGTGGGCGGATATATAGCCAGTTTCCTACTCCGCTAGATCCATCTGCTGATGTCTACGTGGACATGTTGCAGACGTGCTATTGGCTGTCCCTTGCGATTACTGACACCTAATTGTCGGCTATGCTGATGATTCACAGTCCCACTCCCATCCACTTGTCCTCCTCTTCTCAACTCTCCTTCCACGTGTCTTACCCCTCGAAAACGCTTGCATTTACTAACCTGCCACTCATAGGAATCGTACTACGGAGCTACAAGTCCGTTAACAACAGGGGATTTTCCTATCCCAGCATCACAAAGCATCGTTCGCAGCATCAAACTTGACAATCGGCGGGACCACCAAATCCAACGTCTGGAAACACAAACGCGAAGTTGCGAAATTGATATTGTTCGCAGGTAATAAAAACCCACTGACTCTCTCCTACCAGCAGTACTCTTCTCCGTAGATGATTCTATATAAATCTTGGACTTTCTGTTTCATGGCTTGTAAGCGTTATTCTTTGGTGTTCCAACATCAGATATGGCCGACGTCCTAGATCGCTTAGATACTCTACTCCTGCCCTCTTCAAACAAGCCATTATAGTATTCCCCTGGCAGTTTTACTTTGTTTTCTTGTCCCAGATTTCGTTAGGTTTTGTCTTCTGTTTTTTTTAAATATATTTATAATCTGCGGAAGTTAATAGTTTAGAATTGTTATTATTATGGGTAGCCGCGAGAAGAGTTTGAGAAACTTTCACTTTCACCTACTCAATAATCATCATCATACCAATAGTCATGGAAGCAATAAGAAGCGAGAGAGAGATGTGCCAAAAGGGTGTTTGGCAATTAAGGTTGGTCAAGGAGAGAAGCAACAGAGATTTATAGTGCCTGTCCTATACTTCAATCACCCTCTGTTCATGCAGTTACTCAAAGGAGCTGAAGAAGAGTATGGGTTTGATCAGAAGGGTACAATCACTATCCCTTGCCATGTGGAGGAGTTTAGGTACGTTCAAGGCATGATTGATCGAGAAAGGTCACCACATCAGAATCATCATAATGTTTTGTGTTTTAGGGTTTGAGGTTATGTTAATTGTGGAGCCAAACAGTGCTCGATATTAGGTTTATTTTGTTGGATCGGTATCTTTTATGGATGTGTAAATTCTGGGTCTGTTTTCTTTCCTTTTTTTTGTCCGCCTTTTATGTATTTTGAAGCTGATGATCAATATTATGCGATAATGAAAACAAAAGAACACAAAAGTTCTTGCCTTTTGAATTCTGAGTTTTGTTTTCCGTTATGTTCTTTCCATGCTGGACTGGAAAAGATAGATCAAATAATTTTTCTTTTCTCTTTACCTTTTTTTTTTAAATTTTTGCTTTTGTTTGCTCCATTGTTGAAGATGATTTGTTTAATGGTGGTGATGGCATCATTAGAGGAACACTGAGAGTGAAAGAATAGACCAAAGGCCAACCATAAGTGCTAGTTGCTTTTTTAAGCATTAAATTAATTTCTTAGGTCAATGGCAGTATATGCAGAGTTTCAACATACAAAATCACGATGCAGCCCGCACTCATCATGAATCAGACTAGTTCTTGTTCACATTTGGACTAATCTCCTTTCCCATTCTTACCAAGCCATGTTGCAGCCTGGTTAAAGCTGTGAAATCACCAGTCTAGTAGATAGAGTTCATGGACACTGATTGGTAACTAATCTGTAGTAGGATAAGAAGGAATGGAGATAATGAACAGATGACAGATGATTCTTACGAGTCACAACTCACCAGTGTCAGAATCGGAAAACTATTAACCGTAAAGCATATCCTTGGTTTAGCATTGAATTGGGTACGTAGCTAAATGGTGAAAGAATCAAAGACAGGCAAAGGGTTTGGTGGTCTGTTCGATTGTTCCATAGACTGACATCAAATATAAAACCATAATCAACGGGTTTGTAAAAAGTTGTTTGGATTGAATTTATTATTTGAATTATTAGAAATATTTGACAATTGCGTACGTAATGCTGATTCGAAAGATATTTATGTATAGAAAAAACAAGAGTGTCTTCTTAATTGAGGCTAATGAGGTCCAGGAATAGCTAGTGTGACTGCGATTAAACATCTTTTGGCAACACTTACGTCACAAGTTGGGCAGTGTGTAAGGCCAGAGAAAGACATTGTTGTGGGCCTTTCTGGTGGGATGAGACTGGTCCCAGAGCAGTTGATGCCAATCCTAATGTGTGTATTATTTAATAGCTTTGATTATTTTGCTTAAAACGATTAGTTAGTTGTGATAAGGAATTGTTTGTCATTAGTTGTGATAATGATGTCACATCTTTTGATAATGATATGTTGCTCAGTACTGTCTTTTTGCTTACTTTATATGGTGCTCACCACTCTCTTTAGTTAGGTGTAATCTTATGGAAGTAAAGCCGCCGCTATTTATATCATCAAAGAATCACTTACCTACTGGCTACATTTATATGTCCCATTCCCATCTCTAAAAAAAAATTGAACCCTTTTAAAATCTAGTGGAGGAATCCATAGCGTGCTGAATATGAGCGACGCTCGCCCACAGCACCTAAAAGTACTTCGAATCCAATCAAACTGAGCTTCCTATCAGAATCTCTGATCCAACTGTTGAATGAAGAAGGTGTATGGTTCATGTGCAGCTCCTGCAGTAACGGGATGGGCAGAAAAATAAAAGATCCGACCCAAGTGCTAAAGAAACATATCTATAGTAGTATACGTACCTGTGCCAACTGATGAGTTGAGATGACTACGTTACCATTGCCCTCAAAATGTTCAAAGGCATGCGAGAGAATGGTTGGCCATTCCGCACGAGCCTCTAATGTATGTGGACTGATTGCGGCTGCGCAAAATTCTTCAAAAAACATCCTCCTGTGAGCAAGGGGTGCCATCTGCGAACAAGGGTTTCAGGTCATCAAGAAGATCCATCAGGCCTTTAAATGCTTTCAGCGTACTTACCGCGTCAGGCATTTTATTAACTCCCGACTTCACCATTGCATCAGTTGCATTATGCAGTAGCGCCTGAAATTCAACATAATTAGCATCTCAACCACAAACAATCCAAAACAAGCTTGTGGAATACTGCTAATTACCCTAGTGAAATTTTCAAGTGAAACACCATTTTCTCTAGGCTCCAACAACTCATATTGAGCTCTTAAATATGCAAGCTCATCCTCCGGCAAAGCTTTTGAAAGAGACTAACAGGAAGAGAGAAGAGAGAAACCAAAAATCAAAGCAAAGAAAATAGTAATCTGTAAGTTAGAAGGAAATCAATAATAAAAGATACGTATATGGAGAAGAACATATATACCATTAGTGCCGCCTGTTTGAAAGGTGTAGCATGTAGGTACACACTGATACGCTTATAAATCCATATGTCTAAAGGTAAAGAATGACTGCTATTCCGCAACCATGGGTGAGCTTCAACCATGTCAGATTAGTTAGTTTAAATAGATAGAATAATGGAAGATGAACGTACCAATATACATATTTTACTTACTAAGAGCTTGGACAGCCGTCATTCTTTTCTTTCCATCCTTATTCAGGAGCCTCGTGACAAAGTCTTTTGCATCTGGAGAGATAGAACCCCACCGTGACTCATCAAACACTGGATCAGAATACTCCACTTCATCAAGAAATTTTGAGTCAGTCAATCCCCTGAAAGGTCGGCTTCCACTTAGTAGTTCAAAGGTAATAACACCAACGCTCCATAAGTCTGCCTGCAGGCTGTAACATTCCCGATAGACTTCTGGTGCGGCATGGTATACACTTCCAATTGCCTCAGTCAGTCTTTCGTCTGCATGGATTTGTTAGTAAAAGGTAAGAAACTAATAGATACAGAACAATGTAAAATTTTTGTATCATTACCTGGCTGGAGAAAGTTTGAAAGACCAAAGTCGATAAGCTTTATATCAGCGTCTGGGTCATCAGAAGTTAAAAGGATATTCTGTCAACGGAAAAGAAGATAAATCAATATTATGCGTATATCAGAAAGCAGTATTTAGCAGGAACAATTAATCATCAAGCTGTAGGCGGAAACCTCTGGCTTTATGTCACGATGTATAACGCCTTGAAGATGACAAAACGCAACCACAGACAAAATTTGAACGACTAGAGCTTTTGTTTCTTGTTCGTTACATCGTTTTCTTCTGCACCATAGAAGAACCTTATGTAATCATTCATCTCGTCCAAGAAGCCTCGGGATATCTGATGTACATTAATAATGAATATCAGAAAATTGATCGTTTCTACCTTTTCACAATTTTCTCCGCTAGCTCGCCACCGTCGCACTTTCTGAAATAAATACCAAAGGAAAATAAAATCAAAGCAAAAAGCGTCACAATTGTGCAACTACAATAATGAAAGCTGACGATTCCGATCAGTAGAACCTTTGGTGCGTAGGGGACAGTACAACAAAGTTGTTTGCATGTGACATTAAAAAGGAAACATGCCGAGTATATATCAACATATCAACTGCCCAGACAAAAAGTTTGGGAAGAAGGTAAGAGAAGACATACTCCATGACAATGTAAACATAATCCGCATCCTCACAAGCTTCGTAAAACTTGACCACATTCTTATTCCCTGACAGAGCACTCATTATAGTTACCTCCCTACGAACATCAGCATATGCTATGGCTGTTGCCAACTGCAAAACCGATGAGGTAGCAACAATTACACAAAAGATTCCACCTAAAGATATCTGTAACCAAATGTCTAACAGCCTAGACATTTAATAGACTCCTGAATTTCAATTGTAGGTGCTATTCCATCACAAAGATGAGGAGCTAAGAGAGACAAATCACTGAAAGAAGTAAGGATTCTGTAGTAAGAAAAGTAAATTGGAAAAAAAGATTAGTTGGTGTAGTCAAAAGTCGGTAACTAAAATTGGCGGGAAGAAGTTAGTTGGTGTGATCAAAAGTCAGTTACTAAAATTGGCGGGAAGAAAACTAGTTAGTTATGCTGCTATCAAGAACTTGATTCTTGGTTCTTGGGAGTGCCTTGTTTCAACAGTGACGATTCAGAATCACTGAGTTTTCTTCCAACGTTAAGCATTCTGCTTCCATCATTTTGTTTCATTAGCAAAACCATTAAAACAACTCAGATACATAATAAAGTATGGGCATTTTGATTGTACCCTTGCTTTGGAAATCATCTTCACCGCGACAATCTGATCTCTGAGCTCACCTAACTTCACTTTTGCTGAGAAAGTATGGGCAAAACCCCCTTTCCCGAGCGTTTTTCTAATCTCATACTTAGCTTCAAACGTCTGACTGTAACCGAAGTTCATGTCCGGCGGCAGTTGTTGCTCTGACTCTGGCGGCTGTTGTTCCTCTGACTCAGGAATCGGCGGCAGCCGCTCCCTACCGTCTCTCAACCGATTTGCAAGCGCCTTGGCAATGTGCCGTGGTGGAGTCATCGGCGGGATTAGTCGCTGGATGGTCCTCCTCGGCATGCACTCTCCCGCCGGCCACGGTGGCATCTCTACGTGTGGACTGCGATATGAGGACCGAGGATGACTGTCCCTGACTGAAGGACCGGGGTCGTTGCGCGACGATGACGGAAGCGGACTAGGCTTGTGGCTGCGGGGTGGAGACCGTGGAGGCATGATGAATGTTACTGATTTACCGCGTGAAGTGGACTTCGGAAGCGGATTAGGACTGTGGGTGGCAACAGGAGAAAGACTAGGCAGGCTCCCGACTGATGGAGTGGCATCTTGATACGACATTGACGAAAAACTAGACAGGCTCCCGACTGATGGAGTGGCATCTTGATACGACGTTGACGGAAACGAACCACGCCGGGATGTGAATCGATGTGGGGGCCGAGGAGGAGCGTTCATGAATAACGGAATGGGGTCTTCACGCATTGACGGAAGTGGATTAGAGAAGGAGCGAGGGTATGAGGACGGAGGAGGACTATTCCCTACTGACGGAAGAGGGTCGTTACGCGGCACTGGAGGAACGGGGTCGTTGGGCGGCATTAGAGGAGGTGCTATGGTCAGGTCTCGTTCGGCGAGAGGAAAAACGTGGGGGGGCTTGTTGAAACACTGTCCCATATCTGAAAAAAGATATTGCACCTCTGTATCTGATCAGCGATCAGTCAAAGATCACAAAAGCAAAACTATAAAAAGAAAAGAATAGAAAGAAAGAAAGAATCGAGTCAGAGAGAGGGCAGGAGAGTTTCAGCAAGGCAGAGACAGAGAACAAAAGCAAGAGCGTCACACGTACATATAGGCTGGGGAAAGTATAACAAGCAAAGCATCACACATCACGCGATGCAATCCTGCACCGTTAGATTGCAGAATCAGCATGAAGAATTAAAAACTCACTTGAAGCAGGAATTAAGAACTCGGCTCCTGTAGCAAGAAGCAAGAAGCAAGAAACTTCTTCCTTATATATTTACCCTAATTAGGTTTTTTTTTTTTATAACAGCGTAACTGTCATCCCCGCCACTCTTTGATAACAGCGTAACTGTCATCAGACCAACTAACTTCTGCCCGCCAATATGTACTACGGATAGTACGAATTCCTTACTTCATTAAGCTAGACATGTATATAGTTTCTGAATCTCTGACCAGAACGTTGTTTTCTTGTTGTGTTCCGTGGCTTCCTGGACTCCATAATTGCTTTTATAAGATTCCTTTTATGGTGCAGATACGGAGGAGATGCAAAAGCCGTAGTTGTGTAAATTTTGTCATCTTCGATGTGTTATACATTGTGACATAATTAAAGCCAAAAGTTTCCTCCTACAACTTGATGATTTATTGAGGTTAATACTGAATTTGGCATTTAGATTACATTTTAATTTGACATCTTTCACGTAATATACTCACTACAAGAAAATTGACTATTACCGACGGAATATTCCGTCGCAGCGTGTCACATTTCCGTCGAAAATTTCACTTACCGACGGACAGGGACGAAAGCTTAAACTGTCGAAAAATTGGCTGACGCTATTATATACCGACGGTACATAAACCGTCGGTATATTGTCAACGGAACATCGACGGAATACTATCCGTTGTTTTTATTTTGCGACGGACATGGATTAAAAATATCGTCGGTAAAATCCCGATTTCACCGACGGTTATGTTCCGTCGGTTTATTTTATGGACGGAATAACCGTCGGTCAGTTCAAGGAATTATAACGGCGGAAATGCAATCCGTCGGAATTGTCAATCATATACCGACGGTATATGTTCTGTCGGTATTTACAATTCCGTTTCAGTACCGACGGATTTTGGCTTTCCGTCGGTATTATGTGGTTTCCGCTAACATATATATTCTCTACAGTTCCTTTATCTGTGCATATTAACTTAAGTTGCATATTTGTAGATATTTGTGTTATAAGAAAATTGGATTAGAAATACTATTATTAAAGAATGTCAACTGTTATACAATTGGTAATAAACACCTCAAAGTGTACATAAATTGTTATGTTTGTACTTTAAACGAATGAGTTCGAGTATCTAAGGTTGTGGTGATCGCGGGTGGTCCTCTGTAGAACTTTCCTTCGACTGTCCCAACGACGGTCTGAACTGAGCCATCTGCATCATCTCTTCTCTCATCTTTGCCATCTGCTCGCTCATCCGTATCTCCATTTGCTCCCTGATCCGTTGCTCCTGTTCCCGCATTCGTTGTTCCGCCCGGTCTGTCTGCTCCTCTTCCAGGTGAGCAATCTTGTCCATTAATGTCTGTACTGTGGCCCGAAGCTCAATGACTTCATTGTTGTTCGATGGCCTACTTGACGCTGCTGTACTGGACATGGAAGATTGGGAATAACATGTGTTCCCATATGAACCTAGCCCAAATATCCTACCGCGACGATCCCTACCACCCACGGCCTCAAAATACGTCTGAGTCACGTCTACAGGAGGTTCGTCCTGGGACTGTTGCTCAAGGGTTTGTTGTAATTGGTCCTATAAGGTATGTGAAGTTAACATTAACATGAAAGACGGGAGGAGTATTTACAAACAAATAAAATGCATTAAGTAGACATACGTTCAGCTCTCGACAGCGGTTGTTGATGAACGTTACACCGTCATGCTTCTTCGTGTGAGTGTGCAGAAATAACTGAAT
>JAOSBM010000004.1:4339662-4363174 GCA_027568955.1 Erythroxylum tenue
AATTCTTTTCTCATAATTTTCTTAAAGCATAAATACTTCCTTTACACAATATATATATAAAACACTGATTTTATATCTTATTTCTAAATTCCACTAAAAAAATCGGGGTCCAATAGTTATCTTGTTTATCTTGGCTCTAATTTGATTTCCTGGTCTTCTAAAAAGCAACCAACTGTTGCTAGATCTTCTACAAAAAGTGAGTATAAAGCATTGGCAAATGTAACAGTTGAAGTATTGTGGTTAAGCTCTCTTTTGCGTGAACTTGGTTTTCCAACTGCTCTACCTGCCACCTTGTGGTGTGACAACATTGGTGCTGTCTATTTTTCTTCGAATCCAATTTTTCATGGCCGTACTAAATATGTTGAATTGGACTATCACTTCGTCAGGGAACAAGTTAAACTAGGGAATTTAATTGTGAGATTTATTTCTTCTGCTGATCAGCTTGCTGATATCTTAACTAAACCACTTGGTACTAAAGCTTGTCTTCACCTTCGAGACAAGCTTCATCTTCAGTCCCTTCCGCCATCACCTTGAGAGGGGGGGGGGTGTTAGTGAATGAAATTATGATAATTACTGCTAAATATTTTCTATTTGTATATCTGTTATTTTTGTATAGTTGTTATTTGTATTTATATGTTCTATCTTGTATTTATCTCTTCTATGTTGTATCCAAACTTGGTATAAATACCAAGGTTGTTCACATTGACAATACATGGAATACAAATTACATTTTTCCATTTGTTTCTTTATCTTTACACGCAGCAGCTCTTCGACACTCTCACTGGCGTGCTTCTGCATCTGTTGAATACGATGCCCTTGTTCGGAATGGCACCTAGGAGTTAGTTCCCCCTTCTGAAGCTGCGAATGTTGTGGGCTGCATGTGGCTCTTTCGGATCAAACGCAACCCTGATGGATCAGTTGCTCGTTACAAATCTTGTCTTGTTGCTAAAGGCTACAATCAATGTCCAGGTCTTGATTACAAGGAGACCTTCTCCCCGGTTGCAAAACATCAGACAATCAAGGTGATTCTTACCATTGCTCTTACGAAGGCTTGACCCCTCCATCAGATGGACGTTAACAACGCCTTTCCTCAAGGCCATCTTCAGGAGACAGTGTACATGAAACAGCCTCCGGGCTTCGTCCATTCGGAATTCCCCCTACATGTATGTAAACTTCGTTAACCTATCTATGGTCTGAAACAGGCACCGAGAGCCTGGTATACTGAACTTCAAGGCTTCCTTGTTAAATACGGCTTCAAGACAAGCACCAATGATTCTTCCCTCTTTATTTATCATCTTCACAGCGTCACTATGTACTTTCTTGTCTATGTTGATGATTTGTTACTAACAAGAAACTTAAGTTCTCATCTTCTGGACTTCATGGCAGCCATCTCCTCTCGATTTTCTCTGAAGAATCTTAGCATGCCTAACTATTTTCTGGGCATTGAGATCACCCCAACCATCAACGGTCTTTTTCTATCTCAACAAAGGTATATTCATGATCTCTTACACAAGTTTAGTATGGATGCTTCCAAACCGTGTCGCACTCCATTATGCACCTCCACTGTCTTAAAGCTTGATGATGGTTCTGCTTCGATTGATGGCACCCTGTACCGTCATATTTTGGGTGTTGTCCAATATGTCACGATCACCCGTCCGGATCTGTGTTACACCGTCAATAAACTATCTCAGTTTATGCACCGACCCCTTGACACCCATTTCAAACAGCTCAAACGCACCTTACACTATCTCAAACATACTCATGAGTTTGGCCTCCTCCTTCGTCGACCAATGCATCTCACTCTCACTGCGTACAGTGATGGCGATTGGGGTGGCTACTTTTATTCCAAAATGTCAACTTCTGCGTTTGTTATCTATCTTGGCGGCAATCCAATCTCATGGTTGTCAAGGTGCCAACACACTGTAGGTCACTCCTCTACCGAAGCTGAATATCGGGCCGTTGCCGATATCACTATTGAGGTACTGTGGCTTCGCAACCTCCTTGATGAACTCCACATTCCCTCTGCGGCTCCTCCCACAATCCTTTGTGACAACATTGGTGCAACATATGTCTGCTCCAATCCAGTATTTCACTCTCGGATGAAACACCTGGCTCTGGATTATCACTTTTTGCGGGAACAGGTTCACCTTCAACGACTTCGGGTCTCTCATATTTTCACTCATGATCAAATTGCTGACGCCTTAACCAAACCCCTTTCCCGTGCCATATTTGACCTGTTTCGAACCAAGATGAATGTTTTGTCTAAACACTTCATCTTGCGGGAGCGTATTAAGGGATATTCCAACACTGTATAAACGTCTCTGTATACGTTAGTTACTCGTCTACTAGAATTTGTTATTTTAGAATATGTCGTACAAGTCTTGTCAGATTCGGTTGTACATTCTTATATATATTTTGGTGCACTCTGTACAAATAGAAATACAAAAACAATAAACAAATATTTCCTCTTTATACATTGCCCACGCCCTGTTGTGGGTATTCTATTCCTCAATCATCTGGGCCTTGAAACGAAAGATAAAATTTAATTTGCGACACATAACAGTGTTTGCAGAGTGGGCTTTAGGTAGCTTTTGTTGAGCCCAAAAGATAAAATCTAATTTGCAGAAGCATAACTGTGTTTGCAGATTGGGCTTTTGTTGAGCCCAAAAGATCTCCATTGAGCCCTTCCTGGCTGTATCAATCAAAACAAAACAATTATAAATTATTTTCTAACAGCTTGATTAGTCATTAAGTATTGGTGATAAGGACAGACAAATGGAAACAAGCATATAAAACTTATCTACTCCAATTAGTTTTCAAGCAATTCCTCATAATTCTTCCCTGCCGCAATCAAACAATTAAGAGAAGCCCCGAGATCAAACCAGTACACATCAAAGAAATAATAAACAAGTGAAGACAAGAAAGTATTTATATAAATTTGGTCATTCTTTAAAAACCATACATATCCAAATTAATTACTTAAGGACATTATATATGTACAGAGGAGTCAATCACCCAATGTTCACCGTCCGTTTGGATTTTGTGGGCATTCATTTGAGCAAACAAATTTACCGCCCTCCTCACGCCTCTATTATCAGCCGCAGTAAAATAATCATGCCCAAAAATTACCCCACCGGGTCTCAAGATCCGATAAGCCCGGTTTATATCCGCCCACGCCGAGTTAAAATCGTGACCCGCATCTATCTCAATCAAGTCGCCCATCACCCCCCACTCACAAAGCTGCTCAAGAGCCGACCCGCTCGAAAAAGGTACGGGTAAAATGGTACCCGTTGCGTTCGAAGAGATTACGTTTTGCATGAACTGATACAACAACAAAGCGTCCCCGTTTACCATGTTTATGTACTTGAACCGGTCACGAAATCCGGGCCATCCGCGGAAGTCGTCGATGCAGATTATCAGCGAGTCGAGGTCCAGTTGGCGGGTCAACTCGGCCATGTGTAGAGCCGACGCGCCCAGGAAAGTTCCCACCTCGATTATCACTTTGGGCTTGACTTGCTTGATGAGTTTTTCGAACACAGCACCGTAAGACCCCCAGCCCTTGACCTTTTTGACGCGAAGCAAGGTGGCAACATGCACCGGCGGGAAGTTTTTGAACGGTGAAGTGCCGTTGTAAATTCTATCAAGAATCGTTTGGCGGACAAGTTGGGAAGGGACTTGGTTGGAACAGTGAGTCGTGACTAGGAAGTTGCGGAGTTGGGTTGGCATGCTGCGATAGATTTCGGTTGCGGTGACGATAGGTGGTGGTGGTGTTAACGGTGGCCGCAAAATGGGTCGGGTATATGCTGACAAGTAGCCCAAAACGTACGCTGAAATCAAGAGAATAATGCGCACAAAATTAGACTTGAAGAGTTTGAAAATGAATCTCGAGTTCTTGTGGCCGTAGTGGTGTTGATGAGGCAGGGAATTATGATGCTCGTCTGTCATGTTTCTTTTGACCGAGAATATAGGAGTTAGGCGAACTTCAAGTTCGGAGATAATATGAATAATATCTTGGTCTTGTCTTTTCGGTTGACAGTTAAAGGAAGTGTACGTAGTATCAGGAACAAGTATGGAGATGAGGAGATTGTGGCAGGGCCGGCCAGGTAAGATACAAAGATAATGAAGCGAAAAGAAGACCAACCAGTGTGTGGTTGAGTTGGTCGTTTTATGACTAACAGAGAGATGGTGCAAGGAATTAAACGAAGGGTATTATAGCATCCTGGAAAGCTAGTGCAGCTAAAGTCTTGAGTCCATTAATCTAGAAAGGGAGATTAGTATCTGATTCAGCCAGATTTTGACCAGACTATATGTTGCTGTTTGGATCTATGAGTTGACTGTTCTTCGTCGTGAAGTTAACGTAGAGATACCTGCAAAACAAAGAAGGCACGTCGGGGGTTGTGTCCCGATTAGCCCCTCCGACGCTCAAGTAAGTCTTTTGGTGAAGGTGGGATCACTGTAAGCAAGGAGAAACTAGGTCTGTTATTGTACTTACCTTTTCCGGGTGAGAATCATACCTTATATATAGGATGAGTGTTAGAGTTAGGTCTTCACGTAGTCTTCTATTTCTACATGGAAGGTTGCCTCCTGCTAATGGGCCAAGATGAGCATAGTTGGGCTTGATGGATCGACCTGCTAACCTATGGGTCGACATGACTGAGTTCGGGCCCAAATACGACCGACCTGACCAGTATCATAAGCAGTTGGACCTGAATTAAACCTTAAAATCCTGCTTCATAAAAACTGAGAAAATTCATTACAAAACAATATTGACTCGCTGCGTGTTAAACAATCTGGACGATGTCATTTTCTTTTAAAGAATAATAAAATGGTTGTGAGGTAGTAAATCAACATCCAATAACGGAATATAACACCAACCTGCCAATAATAAATTGTAACGTGTAGGCCTGCTTATGCTTATGATTGGTGTGGGAAGAAACTTGAAAGTATATTAATTTATTTTTTTATTGGTAGAATTTTATTATTTTTAATACTTATTAAATGTATAAACTACGTATTTTAGATCAATTATTTTACAAATTAAATTAAATTTGTGAAGTTTAATTATTGTATAATTAGCCTTCCCACTCGTAACAATTATAGCTAAGTTTTGTTCGGTGTCATGGAACAAAAACATCTACTTGGTTTCTCTAACACCGACTCCTTAAGATAGCTCAAGCTGATCCGAGATAGACTCTCACAATTTCTTGTAGATGTACCCATCATAGACCAAGTTTGATCCAGATTTCACGAGGAAGGTCACCTTTTCTCTTTGCTTGCCTTTGAAAAAGTAGTCTTATTCTGAATTCCTTATCCATCGTTTACTTTTATTTGTATTAGTTTTTCAAACGTCTATTAGCGTTGTTTGCCACGTTACATACGTCAGTAGCTAAACCTTTTCTTCCCAGTTGACGAATGTAATGTTAACTATAAATTAGCAAGTCGTAGGATAGCACGATTAGGCAGGACAGGCTGATTGCTTTGGTATCAAATATCAATATTCAATTCCGTTTGTATTGAGGATAATTTGCAAATGGTGCAATATCCTTGGCTTCCTGTCATTCCTAGCTCCGAAGTTATTTTTGATAGGATTGCCAGTTTTAAACTCTTCCATCTCCAGTATTTTACATCTATGGAAAGCTGATTTAAATGAACATGAAACTTCTGAAAAAACCAATGATCAAGTTGAAACCAAAATTCTACTGATACGCATACATTTTTAAAGTTTTACAAACAGACATGCACTCCTGGAGCATCACCTTCGACCTATTTCCTTCCCCAGACTGGAACACTAACAACTTGCCTATCTAATTTGTTGAAACTAATACAAACAAAATCGACCCACTCTTTGTTCAGTCTGTCAAATATAGCGGTTCCTAGTATCAACAGAAAAGGTATACACCTAAAATGACTCGAGAATCTGTCACTTTGCATCCTCAGAGCCCTCACCACCCTGCCCATCAGTGCCAGTTGCCCCACCCTCAGAAAGATCTTGCTTGCTCCCCCCTCTGGCTTCGTGTGATCCTGCTGCTGTAGAGGGGCCACTGCTTCCTAGAGTTGCCTCGGTATGCATGGGGTGCATGCCATTGTTGGGCCCTATAGGTCTCATTCCCATTTGCCCTTGCATAACTGCTTGATGTAGCTGTTGAGTGTCCTGCATTTGATGTGGATGATTGAACTGTAATGGCATCTTAGAGGGGAAAAGCCCTGATTGCTGAGCCATTGCTGCCGCCGCCGCCGCTGCCGCCTGAGGATGTTGTGCATAATATGCTCCTTGTTGCATCGCAGCATGGGGGGCCATCTGAAAGAATCAATACAGCTAAGGCACATACAGAATAAATGAATAATAAAATAGTCACAAACATTACCCACCTGCGGAGGCATTGTTGGTGCCGGAGGTTGAGCATCAGCGATTGCAGCCAGATACATCAGATTCCTCTGCAGCTGTGCTTGAAACCTAAATCATCCAAATGTATATGTGCAACATATAAATAACAGAAGAAATTTATTTAAGAAAACAATTCGAGTGCTTGTACTACCTTAATAATAAGCTTAACTGCAGCCAACGCAAAATTAAATTTTTCTGCAAGATTTATTGGTAAATCATCTTTTCTCTGGCCACTACCACTCAAATATACATCCTGAACTTGATGTCAAAGCTCTTATTTGATTGGCACATGCCATCAACACAAATTAAGTTCATTGCATGATCAGTTACTTGCCTAAATTATAGGTCATACAAAAGTATCACACAATTCAAGTTGCATTTTAACCTAAAACATCCACAGACAATCCAAACTTGGCATTGAAAATGTGAGCATAAAATTGTAGCAAGGCAATGCTCCAACAGGATTCAGCTTAATGCTCATTTAGAAATTCCGAATGCATTAGTTATTATAATAAAATTAAAAGGAGATGAAAACGATAATAAATTGTTCTAGAACCCAAACTATCTATTCCTTAATTCTTGACAAGTACTATAAGACAGAAATGAAGTGTCTCCATTTTGCATGTGAGTTCGTTAATTGTTTATATTCATCTGTCAAATTTGATTGAAGGAAAAGAGTAGAAGAGCAACACCAAAAGATAATAAGTTGGACTGATCAGTATATAAAAACATCCAATGGCAAGTAATTAAGACAGATTCAAATATCTCAATGTAGAAGCACATGCTTGTGCAATAAAGACAACACAAGGATAATGAGTTACTCACTGTGCACATTCAGCTAGTTTTCCAAGGTTTTGATTGTCCAATATTGCCAAAATTAGCCTTTTGTTTTCATCAAGGTACTGGAAGTATTAAGAGCCATCAGTCAGACATAAGTATTCTTGAGGCAGTAAAATAAAAAAATTTATCCATGTAGGTCAACTTACAATGTGTTATCCATTCTAAAGTTCTAACACAATCTAATGCCAATTAAAATAGAGAATACATTCAACAAATTGCAGGAAGCCATGATAATTCATATTTGTAATTCTACATTAAATGTGGAAAACCTGTAAGAAGCAAACTTCCCACTTTCAAGTATCAGCCTGGCAAAAGCAAAAGCAATACTTCTATTCAAGGCACAAATGCATCATGAAAGATAAAAATTGAGTGAATTACTTGCGCATGTACCTAGAGCACATATAACCAGAATAGCTACACCAATCGGCAAACCTGAGCTTTTTTACAGGAGATGAGGTGCATGGAAACATAATATACAGACAATCACATCAAAAGAAAGTAAAGAAAACAATGTAAGGCCTCAGTGAACCCTCATAACATGTCAGTGAGGCAGCAGGAAGAAAGCATCCTTCAAAAGTAATTTCACAAGCTTAAACTATGTGGCAAAAATTTCCACGAAGTTGGTGGCCATCGCCACATGCCATGATAAAATCTCCATTACTTTACCATCATACATGAATTAATTGAATGTAATCATGCCAACTACGAATCACATGAGAAGCATCTAACCAATAAGATTTATTGATGCCAATAGATAGATGCAAAGAACTTAAATGCCTATCATTACGACTGCGGCAAGTAAATTGAGAGACAGGTGCAAGCACAAATAATTGTAATAAAAACAAAAACTGTGAAGTATATTTAAGAGAAAACACCGGCATCGATCACCATATATAGCACTTGGCAGAAGATTGAAGAGAAATATGATCAAATAACTAAAAAGAACTGCCTTGGCTATAAAGTTCCAGATTGCACGCACACCTAGTAAAATGTAGACTTGCCAAACTTTCATCATCTGAGATAAGCACACTCTTTAACTTCTCTTTTTGATAGAAACCAACAAATCTAAAGCTAAATAGAGAGTCCTTAAAAGGAACTGCTATCTCTAACCAATTTATCCCGTTGATCTGAAACTTGATAACCAAGCTGTTCCGCTAAGTCCATCAATAAAAGATGTTTCTATCATTAGTAACACTTGACCGTTTATCCCATAGGTTAAATATTCTGACGATGTCCATCCCTCTTGTACTGAATAATTACAACTCAGAAACATAATCCATTTACTATGTACATTATTTCTTCTAGACCCTTATGGGTTACTTCATTAATTCCAATCAATAGCCTATAAAAGTTGGAAACGGAAGAAATTAATTCCAACAAACTACACCAAAAGCAAGCCAAATTTGAAACAAGATAAGCAAATATACAAATACACCTTTACAAAATACTCCTTCCTTGCAGAATAATCATCAAGAAGCTCGAAACTCCCAAGTTTCCACTACATAATATGCAACTTTACAGGTATACAAACAAATAAGCAAACAGTTAAAGATAAGTGATCAAATAAGCACCCAAAACTATACCTTTTGGATCTGTTCGGTGGTGATGTTGGTGGGCGGAAGAGAAGGCATCATGGGAATCATCGGCTGTGGCTGTGGCGGTGCCTGTGGCTGTGATTGTGGCTGCTGCATCTTGTTTGCCCCTCAAAAACTTAGCCCTAAATGCCTGAAATAATCCCCAAATTGATAAACCCCAAAACCCAAAACCCAAATCCAACGTTTTGATTGGCAGTGAGTAAGCAAGTGGGTTAAAGGGAATATAATTTCCTGCCGACGAGGTTTCTGGAATTTAAGACAAAAAGGTAAAGTGCTGTGTTTTAGACATTAAAACGACAAAAATAACAAACCGAAGAATGTGAAGGTGAAACACAGTAACTGTGTCTGTCGTTTTATTTTGGATCCAAAGCTGTGCACCGCTACTTCGATTCTTTCTTGCAGGCTTCTTATTAGTTTGGTTGGGCTGTTTGTACTTTTTAGTTTTTACTCATTTTGTTTGATTTATTCTGAGACTTTGTGGCAGGGTTTTGAAACCTGGACCGATCCGACCGGTGATCGGTCGGCCGATCGGTCCGGTTATGCCCTTAAAACCGGTCTTCAATTGGACCGGTGTGAACTGGTGTGAATCGGTCAATTTGACCGGTTTTGACCGGTCGGACCGGTCCGGTCTGACCGGTCAGACAATTATTTTTTTTTATTTTTTGTATTTTTTAAATATTTTTAATATTATATATAATTAAATATAATTATTGCATAATTATTACGTCACACCGGCGACCGGTGGTTGAACCGGTCGAACCGGTCAAACCGGTGACCAGTTAGGCCACCGATTTAATGACCGGTCCGATTTTGAGAACCTTGCTTTGTGGTGTTTCACGTTTGTCTGTTGTCTTAAAAAATGATTATTTTTTAACAATAAAATTATTTTTTAAAAAAATATTATTAAGCTATTGGGTTTGTTAAAAACAATAAAATTGCCAGCAGCCAGTTAACCGACAAAAAAGCCCAAACTTTGCTTCAGTTTCTTTCCGGGGAAGGGAAGACAAATTACCTGCGTCTCCTTAATCTCTCCAAAATCCATCCCTCTTTACATCTGGTCTGTCCCTAAATTCCACGCAACGTCAAGCTCTAGCCAGACTCGCCAACCTGGCTCCCGATATCTGGAAACGACTATTTCCACGTGCCAGAAGACCCCCCTCAACTGCCCCATTTAGCAGGTTACAATATCGCACGTTTAATACTAGGATGGACATAAATGTGTTTAAATTCTGTTCCGGTCTCAAAGTTCTGGGTTACTTAATGATCCTTCTCGTCGCCGCCATAATCGCTGTTTCTTATCACGCGGTCGTCGTCGTTACCTGGGGCCCGCGGTTGCTTCACCACGGTTCTATCTCACTTCTAGCCTTCGCAATAGTCATTGTCTTTCATATTCTGGTAAAGTTCAAGTCTTTATGGCTCCTTACCTTGTAATTTCTTTTCTGTTTCATTTTTTTGGTGTTTTTGTATTAACCCAGATCTTATTTCGATGGAATGAGTGGAGATGTAACTTCAATCTCGCAGCTTGTCCTTTTACTATGGTGCTACTTTAGGGTTGTTTTTAAAGACCCCGGTTCGGTGCCGGAAAACTGGAGAGCGTCACCTTCGGAAGAGAATTCAGAGGCGGATGGGGGTGTTAATGCGTTGAATTATGTTACACCGGAGGGTCCATCTTCCACATGGTCTGCTTCTGATCGGCTGGGTGGAAGACCGCCTGTTCCCTTCTGCAATCATTGCCAGAATGGCAAGCCACCGCGCTGCCATCATTGCTCTGTTTGTAAGTCACTTTCAAGTTGTTTATTGCATTAATTTGTCATATGTCACTCTTGTCCAATGTTTGGTTGGTTATTTCAAGTGTTAGAGAGCTAAACAAGAGACACTGATCTTTTTTTTTTGGAGATTTTGGATAAAAACTAGACAAACTCAAAATACAAAGGCCCAGTCTTTTTATGGATAGCACCAACAACGTACGCTTTTAGAAGAGGAGCATTATCCCAAAAAATTATCCCTTTTGTGGACTCTTGTCCCAATTTAGCCAGCAATATCTCTGGAGGGTACAGTTTGTTAGCGTAATAGTGATTGTACGGCACTATGGTGCTTAACGTGACAGGAAGTCTTGTCCCTGGTGATATAACTTCAGTTATGAGATTGTCCTTGGCAGGAACTCTCACTGTTGACCGATTATCAGCATAGCACATACGTACTCCTGTTAATCCTGGGCAATCTCATATCTTGAACTTTTTTTATTGGTTCAAAGAAGGCTGGTGGTTATAGTTGACCTAGTCAAAAGAGATAAACTCTATGTGGAAGTAGAAACGATGTGCTGCAATTACTCATAATCATCAGATTTTCTGCTTTAATATTAAATCTCTAAATATGTAACCAATTCTCCATGTTGTATAATCTGATCCTTGTACAGGGCGATCTGTTACGTTTGAGTTGAAGTTATTTGGAACATGTTTTTTATGTTTTTGGTTGTAGGCAAAAGATGTGTTCTTAAGATGGATCACCATTGCATTTGGGTCGTCAATTGTGTAGGAGCATGCAACTACAAATACTTTGTTCTTTTCCTGGTATTGTCATGTCTTCTCTCTGTTTTTTTTTTTAATTTTTGTTGGAAGATTCTCAAGAAGTTATTCCGACTGTTAATACGTACGTTTATCCATTTATTTATTATACAATCATTTTTTCTTAAAGCAATGCTTTTGCTGTTGTTCTATAATCAACATGCACTGTGCTGTGCTCTAAGGAGAGTCTTGAGTTTGATAATTTGAAGTTGGGCTTACCATTTTAATCATTTCCCGTAAAATAGCTAGTCCTAACTCTTGGCTCTAGAGAAGACAGAAGTAATTTTGGTAATAAATATTTTGAAAGTGAATCTGGCAAGAGTGGCCAACCTTTTGTTGCTTCACCATCAAAAGGCCAATGGATCATGATATACAGTATATGTGCAGTACTATCTTACTTTAGATTTCTTCTTCCGCTAGTGGGGCAGTTTAAGGGTTGAGTGGATGATGACTGCTTCTCTCTTTCATATATTTATTCCTTATATTCCTTCGTTCTAATCTTCAATTGGTTCTGTCTTGAAGTTGTATACCTTTCTGGAGACGACAATAGATACTATAGTGCTGCTCCCTAGTTTTATCAAGTTCTTCCGCAACAACAAAAGCCATTCTACCTCTCCTGGGAATGTAGCTGTTATTTTTGTGGCTTTTGGTATAAATTTTAGCCTTATGTTCATTGATTATGTTTTCTTCAACTAATACTCCATTTCTTATTGTTCGCTTGTTTCTTACAGAATTTGTGCCTTCATGCAGTTCTTAATTTGGCCTTCTGTCTCAGTCTTCTATGTTTCATAGTTATGCATGCATCACTTCTTTCAAGCAACACGACAACGATAGAGGTAATGTCTAAATTGGTTATTTTCAGTTTATTAATGTGCTTCTTATTCTCATAACCTCGTTAGTGGTTGGAAACCTACTTACTGGAAGCTGGCTTGACTTTGAGGTATCTGTCGTTAAGAAGCAGAAGCTATTGTGATCGGCAGTGTCTAAATGTTGTTGAATATTGAATAGGGAAGGGACCTTTATTGGCATATTCAATTGTGGGTTCTTCGCAGTGCAAATTTACCATGAACCCAGAGAACTAATAGCAATCTTTATCCTTTACTAGACATGAGGAAATGATACTGCATATGGTTGATTTCTGTGATCATATTGACTATTGTTCATCAAAATATGTTTCAGGTATACGAGAAAAAAGGAGCTGTGAGGTGGAAGTATGACTTAGGCAAGAAAAAGAACTTTGAACAGGTCTGTTAATGCCTTCGCTTCTGTCACTTAATTATTTGGTGGAGAACATGATGTTATTTTGCCAATTACTGACAACTCTGTTCTTGGTTACTTGAATTCTTGATTGCCAACATTGGCCAATTATAAGTTTGAGTGATTCACTGATGATAGCTTTTGAAGACGTATCGCTGCAGCTACTTCCGAACTTCCTATGGAATTGAAATTCTCTCACACGACCACCTTTGTTTTCTTTTGGAAGGTTTTTGGCACAAACAAGGTATTGTGGTTTTTCCCATTGTTCGCTGAGGAGGATCTTGACAACATACCTGCACTACATGGCCTTGATTTCCCAACGCGTTCTGAGGTTGAAGCTTGACGTTTCGTGAATCATAATTGATGTTTTCTTTATCTTTTGCCCCTTTAGCTTCTAGTCATGTATAATTCCGAATTCTTTAGGTTGCGTTGAAATTTCGCCTGTTTCGCCATAGTGTTGATTTATCTTTCCATAAATCAGCTTTTGGATGGTGTTCATTTGTTCTGTGAATGAAATACTTTTCTCAGAGTTAAGAAATTAAAATCAGCTTTTCTTATGGAATTGAACCCTGGAGAATACGAGTCTTAAGAACATGCAGTGCGGATAAGCTATTTGACAAGTCGAGCGAAGGATTCAGCTCTAGTGATTGTTGCCTTTCTTAAACGTACGAGTGTCTCGAGTAGTTTTGATTGAGCTTCTTTGCTCAAAGCTCGAACTCCATCTCCGAAGGATTAATACTTGGGTAAAGCAGATTGGGCAATTCAATACATCCCATTTTGATTTTTTTACAAACAAATTGATTACAAGAATCGCAGTAGCTCTCAAGCATCTTTTTGTGATCCTTCATACATGTAAATGAATCGTTAGAATCATTGAACTTGTTAAACTATGTTATGCCATGCCACTCTTACATAAGCCTGGTGGAAATTTAAGCTAAAAAATACGAATGTGAGGAGGACTTTGGAATATTTAATCAGAAGTTCTTTAAAAGGAAACATGAGTAGCGTACGTAAACGCCAGTCAAGTTGCTACCTAAGACGGTTGGATTAAAACTGGGGAAGGCTATATTCTCACGATTTGTTTAACCACCAAAAAGCATGTGTTGATCACGTCATTTTGAGTCCTTGAAAACATGGATTTAAGTCATACACGAATTATGACAATCACTACCTTACAGTTTTGGCTAGCGAATCAAGCAACCTGCTTGACACATGCATCCACCAACTAAACAATCCTTCCCTCTCTTAAATAATAAGTCAACCACCATTCTCATCAATAAGCAATTAGCTTTGTTTACCTATAACATGATTCCCGATCAAACGGTTGCTATTAGTTTGATCTTTGAAAATTTGACACAACTGTAATGGTGATGCTGCAAGAGTTTCTGGAAATGATTTCTGAACCAAATTACACTGTGATTACTTCGGAGCATTTCTCAGCATCAGTAACCGAGTCACGTAGATGAATAGCAGGGTGACTCTTCATGCAGTCGTTTTCGCCTATGGGACTGCAAGTTTCAGAGACGAAAAGAGCAAAACTTACGAACATAGGAGTGACCATCAGAATTAAACCAAAGGGTACCATCCATTGTTGTGTATTTGTTCGATGATATTGGTATTCCCACCATCCAAGAACTAGCCCTCCAGCTAAGCTCACCACCAATGACCACATGCAAGATAAGCGGGTCCTGGTGATCTTCTCCGGTTCTTGATGATGATTTCCCTGGTTCTTCTCTTTCGTATATGTTCCCATCAACCGGAACGGACTCCTTCTTTCTATCTGTTTGAAGAACACAGACATGAGTTAAATGACAAGTAACAGAACAATAAGCGCAGCATACAGACTAATATGGCTACCTCGGTTAGAGGAGAAAAACTAGATAGGTGGAGAGAAAGCCGGGGCAAGAGGAGACAGAGATGACAAGATGACGAAGAACAAAGGCAATTGATGAGGAGGCAGATAATTAAGAAGCTTAAGGGGTTAAATAACTTGTAATTATGTTACTCTCAGTGAAGAATACACTACCCCAAGCCATGGGACGTGCCTGTTTATCAAAGTTGTTATATTAAGTTATATATTATTAAAAAGCAAAATAACGTATTAAAATCAAGTCTGGATGAACAAGGCTACTTGGGGTAGATTCGATTTGGTTCAGGACTTGGGATATCTAATGGTTCATCTGGACAGGTGGCTCAATCATGTTTGTTTCAGGAAAATTAGTACATTTCAGAAGCAGGACGGACCTGTCCAAGTTATATATTTATTGAATTGACCTGTGCAGGCAGAGGCGTTTCAAAGAGGTTTGGCTTTGGCCTATCACTATCGGTTTGGAAAAAGCATGCACCTTTTATCCTTCAGAAAATCAATCCAAAGAATATGCTGGAGATAAATATGGAAATTCACTAACAAGTTATCGGATTACGAAGAATCTGTAAATTTAGTGAACAAAAAATATTAAAATAATGACATCTTAACCAAAACGGATATACTTGAAGACTAGTCCACAGGGTTGTTAATTCAACTGGAAGCAACCCTTGGCTGTAATTAGTTCATTTTAGTAGCTAGACAGATGGGTCATAGCCAGCAAGCTAGCTCTTTTTCCTTTCCAAAAAGATGTAAAATTTGACACCAAAAGGATAGGTAGAAAGAAAGCGGCAATCGCAATCGTAACAGATAGTAGCTGATCTGGTTGGGTTGCAACTCCCTGTGCAGTGTAGGGGTTTTTTTTTTAAGGAAAATGGGATGAGAGATTTAGTTTTTTATACGGAAAATCGGATCGGCCATCAAATCGAAAGTTTTATTGGTCACCGGTTTGACTGGTTCGACGAAATTTAATTTTTTATACTGAAAATCGGATCGATCATCGAATCGAAGGTTTTACTGGTCACCGGTTTGACCGGTTCGACCGATGTGACGTCATAATTATGCAATAATTATATTTAATTATATATAATATTAATAATATTAAAAAATAAAAAAAATTGATAGATCAGTGGTCGAATCGATCAATTGACCGATTTTGACCGGTTCAATTTGAGACCAATTTACAGGCTTAAATCGAATCGGTCAACCGACCGGTCCAATCTGAGTTTGAAAACTATGGATCTAGGGGAGTCCCATATTATTTACCAGTGGACTAATCAACTAAGTCTCCTTCAAATATGTCCCAAACTCCAACTAGGAAGATTCTGTATTGGGAAAGAGCAAAAAGGCTCGGTCAACGTTTCACTTTAACTCGCCCAATTTCCAACAAAATAAACCAGAGCCATTATATTGCTCTTAGCTGGGCTTACCTGAGGTTTCTCTATGGGCTCAAATATACTCATACAATTTAACCCAACATTGTTATCATTGATCCGTCCTTATGTATTCCTTAAAACAGGTTATTTAATCTAAAAATTATTTAAAATTTTTAATTTATAATTATTTGTTATAATTTGATATAATTAAAGTTGAGTTTAGAATTTTTTGAATTTAATATTTTGAACTTAAATTAACTCATTTTTTATATTATCAATTTATTGATTCCTAAAAATTTAAAACTTATAATATTATTAAAAAAGTATATGCTTGATCAGACCGAATTGGCTCTAATGGAAGACCGCTAATAAGGAGATTTTTTTTGTAAATCAGTAAAATTTTATAAAAATAAGAAAAAGTTATGTACATAACAAGAGATTTGCTAAACAGAAATCCTGTACCTACCAAAAAGAACAAATTAGGACAAAATCATAAGGAACTTAGCTCAAACCTTATAACAATACTATCAACTACTCTCCTCCACAACTTCCTACCAAGAAGCTGTAGAAAGCTACCTTTTACTAACCAGGAACCCAAATGCACCGACAATAAGCCATCAACACAAAAGTCCAACAAACATAATCCAAACCCAAAATACCAAAGCCACAATCACCAGAACTAAAAAATGAGGATGTAAGAAAGTTATGCTATTTTCCGTGTCCACTGTTATGGTTACTTTCGTTCGCATACCTTGCATGCTATATCATCCTTAGGAAATGGTTCTCCTACTGTCGACGGTTAGGATCACCTTCCTTGAAGACATTAGAATTGAATTGTAAAAGAAAAGTTTGTTGCGCCCTTGAACTACCGTGAGAAGGAAGGTAGTTTAGTGCATTGAAAGAATTGAATTTGTCTCCCTAGCTAAACAACAACCTGCATGACAATGTTAGTGTATAAAAGATCTAATTACCTCTCGAAGTGTTTAGGCTGAGAAGCTCCAGAACTTGGAAGATTATCCTGGCTTGTAATCTCTCCACCTCCATATCTACATCCCTGAAAGCTCTTGAGTTCCTTTCGGTCCAAATGTGGTAAACCGTAGTGGATAAAAGAATAGGGAAGATGGAACTCTGATGAGGACGTCGGTGAAACCAAGATAGGATAGAAGGAAGGCTTGAGTAGTTGGGAATGGTGATTTAAAAGTGGGTGAGGCAATGGGTCCAAACAGAATTTGAGGTATATAAGGAGATTTTTAGGTTCTATTAATAAGAAAATTATTGCTTCATCAATCATTTTAGGTCTATAAAAAGCAAGGCAAACTATGGACTGTGAGTAGACTACATTTGTCGACCTTATGACTGCTACTGCCTCTTTGAAGTTGAATTTCTTTTTTTATTAGAATATAAAGGATTGGATTCAGTCCTAACTCTCCCTACTTTCAAGTTTCAAGAGAATGATTGAACTTCAACTTTATTCCTCATAATAAAACCCGATGCTAGACAAAATCCTTTACCCGGACCATTACTCAGAATACTTGGCCAATAATATAAAAAAGCATCTCACAATTCATTTTGCTACACATTTCTAAAATGACACTATGCTTCCTTGTGCCTTGGCCTAAGCCTAAGACCTTGGTCATTCTTACTTTGCTACTTATGTAATTAGATTAGAAATAGTCAATTGGCAATCATCTTCAATGATTCTTTACTATTTCCACCTTTTTGTCCTTTTTTTTCTTATGCCTTATTGAATTGAGTTTTTTCATAAGGGAGTCTTACTATATTTTGCTACTAGATACCTATTCCATTTTTTTGACTCGAAAGAAGGAGGAAGCTTTGAATGCTTAAAAAGGATTTTCCTAAGGTAAGATATGGTCCGATATTCCTTTGTTCCCTATATTGGTTATATTCTTCATTTCTTAAGCCAAACTAAGAAGAGACACGATGGACGGTTAGAGACTGTAACGGGACTACCATAGGAAAGTTCACCCCGTCTAGTTAACATATAAAGAGATTCATAAAAAACAATAGTCTTTACGTGAATCTCTTTTTAACTAGGCCAGGCTAAATCGAGCAGCCAGAATGGCTCCGCCCACATGCATCATTTGATGAAAGCACTCCAATCCAGTCACCCCTCCTTCAAAGTAACTTCTCAACCACGCTTTCCCTTCCTCAAAATAATATAATGTTCTTCACCAATACTTTTTTTAGGGAAACAAAACAATAAGTAGTTTGCTCTAGGACTCCACTTCCTCAAGAGTAGGATGCTGACCAAAGTGGAGCTGGGAGCCAACCTAAACTTTGATTCTTGGGGGTTGCCCCAACACCTAAACTAAAGGTAGGCATTGAAAAGGAAACAATTCTTCTTCTTTTTTTAAGAAATCTTTGCTTGATAGGCACTTCCTACTCATTAAGACAATGCTCTGAAGAGGAAAGTATGTAGTTCAGTCACCTTCTCTCCCATGTTGAGTCACTAGTAATGCCTTAAAAAGCATGAATGAGCCACATACAAGGAAACTTGCAAGTGTGGTTCTAGTTAGGGACCCCGATATACTATGCTAATATATGTAGGTCTACGTAGTTCGAGTGAAATTGCCATGGCACAAAAGCATATATGGTTTGTTATTCCTTTGTCCTCTGTATTGGTTATATTCCTCATTTCTTGTATACTAGAAACTAATCAAACTCTGTTTGATATCGTATAAGCAGAAGCTGAATTTGTTGCAGGCTATAATGTAGAATATGCGTGGGATGCAATTCTTAATAGTCCACTTTTGGTGGAAGCCAATGTCTTGGGGTCTAGGGGACTCATTCTAATTGAAACAAAGGGTGAGTCTTTATCGATTAAAAATTTTCAATTTTAGGTAAACAAAAAGCGCCTAGCGTGGGCCTTATTAAAAATGCTCCTTCCTATTACTATAAATATAGACGGGCCACCCCTTATTGTAAACTCAAGGAAAGGCTTTATATATGTGTATTCTATTAATGTATTAATGTGCAAACACATGCAATGCGAAGAAAGAAACAGTTGAACCCCTATTCTATTGGTAAAGTGATTATAGGTTTTACTAATATAATAGATAAGAAATTTATTGTTAAAAAAGTCACGCTTTTTCCTTTAATAGTAGTAGGTGCTTTATAAAGAAGGGCACTCTTCATTCTTCATGCAAAACCAATGAATGTCTAGTCAAAGGTTTCTGCCTTGTTATTAAAAAAGGAGATGGGCAAAGCAAACTCCCTTCTTAAACGAACACGAGGCTTAGTTAAGTAGAACGAACCAAGTTCTATTGCTTAATTCTCTGATTGAAAATAAATCAGAAGGACCATATCGGTAAGACTGAATATGTGTTAGCAAGCTCCCCTATGAACAAAAAAATCAGGCTAAATTTCTCATGTTCGCTTTTATAGGAATGATGGTAAAGTTGGGACAGTGGTCGTCTATTCTTTTTTATTATTCATTACTATATTGGCTAGCTCGCTGGACTATTTGACCAGTGGAATCATTCCATTTTTTAGTAGTTATTCATTAAGCCTGCCTTTAATGCATATAAGTTGAGTTTAGTCTTAACAATATTTCTCGACTCAAATTAGGCTATTCTTCTTCGAAAGAGACCTCTGACAACTCTAGTCCACTACCACTACTATATAATAGACCTCATTTTGATCCAATGCGTCCTCTTGTTCTAGTTGTATTCTTCTTCTTTCTTTCAGGTCACTTTTAATTAATGTAGGAATTAAGGTTGAGAAATCCTTTTAGAGCATGAGTAGAGTCCTCACAATTTCAATTAGATCAAGAGCCCCACTGGTTGAGTAAAATTTTTAGGTGTCCCATTGACCCAAAATGAAAGGTTTTAATTTAATTTTCGATGAAAACCGAGTTTTGCAAATTCTCCCTAAAATTGGAAGATCATTTCAAAATCATCAAGCATTTTAAAGGTTTAAATGTTACTATTGTAACTTCGGCGAACACACAAGATGAGATTTTACCACCATGGAGCTGCTTTTTCCAAAAAGACGAAGGGAAAACTCAATAAGATGTCGGAGAAGTGAAATATATGAGATACAAACGTAGATTGCTCACAACTAAATAAGAATGGAGAATCATTTCTTATTGAAAAAAGAAAGAGAGCTGAGAATTTAAAAGTAGAGTATAGTATAATGTATTGATTTTTTAATTTGTTTGCTTTACAACATATGCTATATTTATACACAAATTGAGATAAGATGAATCAATTTACAATTAATTCAATTTATACTAAATGATTGGATTGTAAATGATGTTATCTAAACTATATATGATGTTATATAAACTAAGATGAATTGATATAAGGATGAGTTTATCTAATGTAATTACAACAAAAAAGATTTAAAAGATGTTTTGTTATCATCACCCTAAGAATGTCAACAAGTTGATGAGAAACTGATATATGATCTATAAACATAAATTTCTTTAGATCCAAATTACGAACAAAATGTATATAATATGTTTGGTACGAGCATGAGAGATGGGATCTACAGTAAGAATGGTAATGCCTATGTTGTCACACTACAAAAGTGGTTTAATGTCAGAGAATCCAAGTTCACCAAATAGAGAATTAAGCCAACATAGTTCAGTAGAGCAATGCTCATGTATTTTGCTTCAATGCTAGATCTGGACATAGTAGGTTATTTCTTAGAACTCCAAAAAAATTAAAAAGGAGCCAAAGAAATTGCAATAACCATATGTAGATTGACGATCATCATAACACCCAGCCTAATCAACATTAGAGTAAGCAGTGATGGTTAAAGTGGAAGGTTTGCTTAAGTGTAGTCCATGAGGTAGGGTAGAGTGAAGATACTAAAGAATACATTTAACCACAGTCCAATGAACATCAATGAGACAATGTAAAATTGTGAAACCTTGTTAACAAATTGGATATTAGGTCTGGTTAGACAAAGATATTGAAGTGCTCCAACAGTACTACAATATTAGTAGGATTGGAAAGAGGAAGACCATGATTTTTGGAAATTGGTAGAGAGGGGTAATGGGTATGGAGACAGGTTTGGAAGAGTCAAGGTTTGTGTGATGAGGAAGGTCATGAGTGTATTTAGATTGTATGAGAAGAAAGCCAGTGTAACGCTGGACTCTCTGATCCCTTTTGTATTGTTTTGTACTTGGAGATACTATTATATATTGAAATATACATGGTTGTATATAAGTTCAAAGATGTATTTAAATTCTTTTGGGTATATATGTCAATGATTTATAATGTTATATGCCCTTACACGAATTTAGAGTTCCTCGGTATGTGAAATCTTGGAGATTGCTGACATATAAGCTTCTAAGTATATAAAACCGAGTCCATTGGATGGATATGACTATGATGGCTAAGTTAAATGTGTTCTAATGTCTTAGAGGTGATTAGACATGATTTATAGATTCATTGGACACTTAGAAAGCTTAATTGGAAAAGTTGATGTACATAAGGGCTTATTTGCCAATTGTTAAAAGTTAAAGGACTTAATTGTAATTTTTCAATTCTTGGAGGATCAATATGTAATTTTATAAAGTTAAAGGACTTAATTATTATTTTTAAAAGTTCGGGGACCAAAATAAAAATAAAAGTTTTGTTCATTCCCAAATTTTGGGTTTAATTGAAAATTTAGGAAAAGTTTGGAGGGTATAATGGTAATTTCACATAAGCTAAGGGCAAAAAGGTAATTTCACCATATATTTTTTTGGAAAATAATTTCACCATAATTGGTCAAAGAAGAGTCAATATTCTAGACCCTTCTTCATGTATGGTCGTGCACTCCACCATTAAAGACTTGAAACATTTTGTTTTAGTTAAAAGAAAGGAGAAGCGAGGAGGAGAAGAACCTATTTTCAGCCATCACTAAAATTCTACCTTTTTTTTTAATTCTCCAACCCAAATCAAGGTGTTCTAAGTTAATTTGGAATCAAGGAACTCAAATCTATCATTAGATTTGAGAAATTCTCAAAGGATTTTAAGATATCATCAAAGGAAGGTTTAGGTAAAATTTGTCTCATCTCTCTCTACATTATGATTTTGAGTTTGGTGTTAAGATATGTTATTCTATGTGCTTAAATATGCGTGAAACATGGTTTAGATAAATGAAATGAGTCATGGAGAAGTTCCCTTAAGCCAAAATCGAAATGTTCCTTTTTTGTGAAAGTTTGTGAATTTTTGAATATCTTTTGAAATTGATGATTTAAATGAATTCTATGGTGTTAATTGTATATGTATAATGTGAATTGATACTAAAAAATGAAGAAGATGTATATTGGATAAGCCTTGGTTGAAATGATAAGAGAAGAAATGGATTAATGTAATGAGTTGTATAATTATTATAAATATAGCTTAAATGAAGGGAATTAGATTGAATGGAGTGGTGAAATGTGTTGTTGTTTGGAAGTGTTTGTTATACAACAAGATAGGAGCATGAATTACTATGATAAAGTCTTGAAAACATGACTTGAAAGTCATGCACATTAGGTGTTTGATAAAATGCCTAAGTGAACTTGGCTTAGGATTTAAGGATTCACAATGATATGCATTGAAAAGCAGCTTTCATGTTTACTTAGAGTAAACTTGAATTTTTGCTTAGATTGATGAGTAATGACCTAATATGTTTGGATAAAACTGTGCTTAAATATGTTTTGAAATAAGTAAGTATTGGATTAAAGGCATTAAATGCCTTGAAAAATACAAAAGAAAAGCTAACGTTAATAGTAAGGGAAGTAACCATATGAGAAGCTTAATGATCGAATCATATAGCTTAGAGATAGTGATATTGTGTTTTATACACTTATGTGATGCTGTATAAATATGAGATAAATGTTTAAGTAGTAAATACATTGTATGTTTTTATGTATAAAGGCTCGGGAGCTGTGAATCAAGGAGCTCATACCGAGGAATGTTGAAGTCAAGGTAGTGTACACCTTCTTTTGAGGTGAGTTGGGAAACCATATCTCTCAAATGGGATTAGGACATCTCAAGACATGCATGATGACTTGTATGTGAATTTTAAACCTAAGTAATGTATAGTAGAATTGAATCTTAAATAGATGCTGGTTCGGTCGGATTTCGCAGGGGCTGGATGTCGTCGCCTGGATCCATGATTCTGAATAGCTTGGACTAGAGAACACCTGCAAAACAATAAAGACATGCCGGGGGTTGATCCCCGGGAAGCCCCTCCGACGCTCAAGTTAGTCTTTTTATGAGGGTTTCGATAGCTAAAAAATAAGGAGAATCAGAGTTCTCAAGTCCTCTCCCTATTATAGCGAGATAATGAGCTTATTTAGTAAATACCTGTTAGGTTTAGGTCATTGTATATGAGTGGGAGGTTGTCACTTGCAAGTAGCCGAAATATGTCGAGGTACGTAGCCGAGATATGTCGAGGCAGATAGCTGAGATATGTCAAGGCACGTAGCCAAAATATGTCGAGGCCGAGGGTCCCAAGGATCTTGTCTTGGCGACCTGGTCGACCGATGTTGAGGCCGAGATGGCCGAGCGATGTCGAGGCCTAGGTGGCCGGGCTCGAGGCACGTAGCCAAAATATGTCGAGGCACGTAGCCGAAATATGTCGAGGCCGAGGGTCCCAAGGATCTTGTCTTGGCGACCTGGTCGACC